>JANCMC010049048.1:1401626-1533123 GCA_024363005.1 Charaxes varanes | reverse complement strand
AAATCCGCTAATAGCGGACGAGCCAAAATTCAACGTCTCTCGGATCTGCCAGTATAAAATAAATAATTTCTAACATTGTACTATTTAACTTGTGGCGTATAATAAATAATGTACACTCGTAAAGAGAACTACATAACACTGTATTGCAATAAACGCGTACAATCAAAGATAATTCTAAAACTTATACGCTATTCTACATAAAACAATGGAGGCAGGTTTCTAACTCCTCAGGATATCCATCGTATGGTAAATCGTTTGTTACTGTAACAATAAAGATTATCTAACAGCGCGCGTTCCTATGAATACCATTGTGTTATGCAATCGCATTGTCTTTAAGTATTAAACAATCGTACGGACTACCTCTGCACTATAAATTGTAGCTACTATGAAATTAATGTAACAGCCAATGTTAGAAAGGGATAGCCAACTAGGTTAAATTATGTTTTTCGTGATATAGAAAGAGCTAGTCGCCGAGTTTAAATAATTTTATTTGTGCATGATAACCTAAACTACATGGCTTAAATTGGATTATTGGCATGATAGATATTTGTGGATTTAAGCAAATTAGTTGAATTTTCATGAATGTCAAGGATTTCCGCAAAGTAGCACCTGTTTCTATGAATAATTTCATTTACTAGTTGTTACCCGCGAATTCGCGTAAAATGAGGTGAACAATTTTAGCCTGATGATATATGGCCTATAGCCTACAGTTCTAATAATTCGGAGTCGTTTTTTTTTACGAAAGAGAGATTATTCTGTCACGTTACCGTAACTCGTAGCGGTACGAGAATGTAGTACAGTTAAGTTTTTTGGTAAAACTCCGGAAAGGTATTCGTTTCGATTGTTTTAGTAATTAGTACGTAGCGTGCACATTAGATGGACAATTAGCCTGAAGAAAGGTGATAATGAATGTGAGTGTCATTAGAAGGTAAAGTACATTACGTGTTTCTTGCTGTTAAACGTTGGACTACATTAAACGGAAAGAGTTAAGGTAGCCGCACACGGGCCACATGCCACAGTCACAAAATGCCGCCACTGGAATATTTCCCTATATTTTAGCGTTCTGCGTATGGCTTCCACAGTCGTGAACCGTGTGCGCGAGTCCATATAAATATATGATAAGTACAGGAAATATGCCAGTGGCGGCGTTTTGTGGCTGAGGCGTGTGGCCCGTGTGTGGCTGCTTCTAGTACAGTCATCAAGAATTATTATACTTTTTTATAATGCCGACTAGATATTTGTTTTATATATCACACGGGGAAAACGAGCAGACAATGAGGTCACTTGAGTGACTACCGACGCCCGTGGACAATTGCAACAACGGTGTGCTCGCGGATGCGTTGACGGTGTTTGAGGAATGGTTTTTTCTTGAAATAAATTACGAGTACTGACGAGATGTCCTGTGGTGAAATACAGTTGCTGGTATTAGTTCGAACAATTCCTCGGAACACTCCCTGTATATAAGTATATTGTCTGTATATAAGTATGTATTTATATCTTCAAAAAAATATTTGTATATCAGTAGGAAAAAACTAACTACTACTGTTGACCTAAAGACAAGTATTAAGTTATCTACCTTATGAACAGACGACTGTGTGTATATATGTATGTGTGTATATGTATATGTAGACACAAACAAGTAAAAAGCACTCGCTCAAACTTGTCTGAGGCAAGTAGAAAGCGACAGTGTCATTTGTCGCGACGGTGTGAGATCAATTTTAAATTTTCCATTGCATTCGATGCAAATACATTTGAAACAATTATTTATGTCAATATCGACTGCACTATTCAATACGAAGATATTGCCTCATATGTCATGAAATATAACTTTTGCATTTGGAGGCAGTACATTTCTTCTAGATAAAGTATGACAATGTCTTTTTCTATGTCTTTATGGATATACTTCACACTTAAAGTGTATAATAAATAAAAGAGCGAAATTGTAGATATAATACGTAAATAAATCTTAATCCAATTATGATCTTTTTTTAATTCTAGGAATAAACCTGTTATGCTTTGTGACATTCACAAATACGTTGTAATGATATTTACTATTATTAGAACTCACCATTACGTGTATACACCTGTGAACACTGAGCAAAATGTGCTTATATAGTTGTTACCCAGTCAACAGTTATAACACGACTGAGCCTGTCTACGCGCGTGTCATCTTATCTATACCCTTATGAACAACTACCCTCCTATATCTACACACTACATAGTTTTAGTTTAAATCTTGTATCTTAAAGAATTCAATCCAACCTTCCACCGTCTGTACTGCATTAAAATCATAGAACAGGTAGAAATGGACCGTTACTATTTAGACACTCATTAAATTGGTTCGAATCACATTAGAAGATCGTTTCTAGTACAGAAATTATACATAATTATCGTACAAGTGTTTTTTGAAGTTGCGTCACGAACTAGATTTCAAAGTTCCGTAGTCATACAACGGAACCTTCATAGTTTCGCTCGGTCCGTCCGTCACAAGGTGGTTCCTCCTCCTAGAGTTCCTAAACTTATTAGGTGTAAAGACTTGAAATTTTCCATGTTTATAAGACATGGTAAACCTCATTGGAAAATTTACAAATCAGGCTAGTAGGTCCTAAGATTAGCGCGTTCAAGCAAACAAACAAACTTTTCAGCTTTATACATTACTATAGAATCTGTCATTTAACCACTGAGATATTAAGGCTCTTTTTATACAAATTAGTAGAATCCATCGCGTCTAAAATTCATAAAACATGATACATACAAACTCGTGTTTCATGTTCACCAGACTGTGTCTTCTAAATTTTCAATGCACTCTGATGCATAGTTTTGCGTCGTAAATCACTTGGTATAAACATCAAGGCCCAGAAAGAGATAGTCGGCTGGCTAAGGCTTTGTAGAGCGTCGTCTCTGTCTCTCATATGGTTGCTGATTATTAGGGTTCCGTAGTGTATTCCAACGATGCGTTACAACGTCTAGGTCATTTTACTGAACAACCAAGATATTATAGGATTACATTCCTACTTATTTGCTAATGAGTAAGAGGTATATTTTGGTGTATAATAAAGATTATCCTTCTCTAAAGCTATCACAGAATTTTTTTTTAGTATAATCGACCACGAAAGTGCTTTACCATATTGGATGACAGTTCCTACTTAAAGAAAATGTTTCTAAAGGTTATTGTTAGAAATTAACGTAATGCATAACAGGCAAAATGAGCCTTTTAACTAATTGACGTGCAAAGGACATTCGACCTTAGCGTGGCAAACCAATTTCTTGGTCGACTATACATAAGAAAAACAATACCAGGAATACTATATTTGTGTTTATTATTCCATGTGTCAGTCGCTTGTGTGCATTTTTCCAGTATTACTCTATATGAATACCTGACTGACTTTCTAAGAACGACTTGTTTAAAAAAAAAAACATCGAGGGACGATGTTACGAAGATTAAAGGCAAACATAACGATGGACAAGGAAATTTAAAATATTTGTAATACTGGTGACTATAAAATTAAAAACTCAAAATCACAGATAAGACTAGTCTTTTCTGTGACTAATATCATCTAATATTCTCTATGATCTCGATTAATGAACATTAATCAAGAATCCTAGTATTGTACAAATACGAGTACGCTCCCGGCAGAGTTATTTTCGTTTCTTTATCACGATGGCAGGGTATTTACACAACGCTGTGGCTATCAAAGAAACTATAATGAATCCGTACTTTGACCCGTCCGAAATTGAACTGTCCTCCCCTCTAACACAAATTGATTTTGGACAAGTAAATTGATTTCGTGTAAACACAATAACGATGTTGTTTAACAAGAGTTGCCATGCCGTTGTTCGAATAGAACATAAACTGCGTTAAAATTTGTTTGTTAACATTTTACCTAGAACCACATTTGTTCAAACATTGAAAAGGCAAAATCCGTAAAGTACCAGGGGACCTTGGCACGACCATTCTTGATGGTTTTACTTATTTTTACGTTGGAAACCGCACGTCAAATGAGACATTAATGCTACCGTTTTAAACGAATTAGTTGCCTAAATATTGCTAGCACGAAAGAAATCAGATTTCGCACGTATCGAGTCATCGGCGTTACGGCCATGTAAGTCGTGTAAAATGGAAACACGAGCTTTCATTTGACGTTTTGTTTCGAACGTAATGTAAGTAAACCTAACGAGAAAGTTTGTGCTAGGCCCTCAAGACTTGTTCTTGAACTCAATTAGCTATTGTCGCAGTCTTGAATAAAATAACACAGAGGTGTTATTTTATTTAAGACTGTATAAGGAAAATGTGGAGCTATGCCTTAATATTCCCTTTATCGTTTAGGTTTTTTTTAAAACCTTGTATTATGAATGGCCACTACAATGAGCCAGCGAGGTTTGAACCGAACACCGCATGGATTTAAGTCTAACCTTCTTTCGTTGACCTCTAGAGGCTTTTGAGTTATTACATAGAGAGTGCCTCAATAGCTCAACGGTGTAAGGTATGGACTGAAATCCGCAAGGTACCCGGTTCAAACCTATTAACTATACGATGAGGGTTGACGTTAATATCTCTCAACAAGCAAAAACAATTTGATCACAAATCTTAATTTCACTTGTTGCCACTTTGAGGTTTATCACAAGACTGACTCGACTAGTTCAAAATGACGCGAATGAAGGGGAATGGGAAACGGATGTCTGACGTATCGAAAGAAAACAATTCTTCCTATTCATTCGACGTCATTTCCAAGTGTATCCGGTTCATCATTATTATTTTTTTACAATAATGTATTTCCTATTATAAAAAAAATCTAAAAATATTATATTATATCTAATAATCGTATATAATAATATATTTATCTAATTATATGTCCAACAATATCTAAAATAATGGAGAAACAAAATGCTGAAACAACTCGAGGCAAAGAAAAGAATGTGTAATTTACGAAATAAAACAAAGGTTTCAGAAGGTTTCCACGATAAAGACTGTTAATAAAGCACTTAAAACGTTAATGCTGTACACGCAACGATTTCTGCCTTATAATTTTATAAGGCTTACATATAATTTGCGTTGTTCAACACATTACATTTAATAATAGAAAATGTTACATGTTTGGAAGAAATGAAATTGCTACTTTTCTATGGTATTATTGAAATTATAGTAAATTAAAAACAGCTTTATATTATTCAGCAGTTGTTCCCCGTGGTTTCGTCCGCGGAAAATTAGGTGAAAAAATTTTGTGTGATGATATATAGCCTATAGCCTACCTTGATTAATGGGCTGTCTAACAGCGAAGGAATTTTTCAAATCGGACCGGTGGTTCCTGAGATTAGCGCGTTCAAGCAAACAAACACATACCCTACCCTCTCCTAATGCTATTTCACTCCCCTTGCATCGTCCGTGACAGTAGTATCTGCAGTCTTTCTCTTCTTTACATCTGCCTTTATATCTTTTTACTTCATACCTTTCCTTTACTATCTGACTGCCTTGTTGGCGCAGTGGGCAGAGACCCTGCTTTGCGCTTCGGGGGTCGTTGGTTCGATTCCCGCCTCGAGTCTGGGTGTATTATCCATGTGTATGTATTTATATATTTCCAAAAAAAAATGTGTATCACAGGCGGCTGTTAGCTAAAACACAGGCATTTATCTACCTTAGGTGCAGACGTCCGTGTGTCATATAGTTCTACGTATTTATTTATTTATGTACTTATATAGACACAGTGAATATATAAGGGATCTTTGAAGGATTACGGAATTCTAAAAAATGACAACTATATTTTTCAATGTAATCACACCACCTCTGTGAGTTTTCTTTTATCCAGAATGAAGAACTGTTTCAGTAATTAATATAATAATGTAAATGAAGCTACGGTCAAAAGGGAATACGGCAATAAAAGCATTGACAAAAGGTGAATTATCTAAAAGCAGTAAGACAGAGCCCAAAGGTTAACCAATAAGTGAACATTTTGACAAATCATAAAACCCTTTCGAGATGACAAAGTTGGACATTTTTCCCGGGGTTATGCTGTAAAAAGTGGATTAAGTTTTCCTTCTTATATGGCTAATATTTCACCGGCTATGGTGAGCTGGTATGATTTATAACATAACTTGGGAAACTTTAAATATATTAAATTACTGAAATAAAAGCTCATGCACACCAATGCCAAAGCATTTACACACACATCTGTACATTGTATTATTGGATGCTATAAAACCGTAGTCTTAACAACCATGACAATGTATTTTATTATGACGTTTAATGTGTTTGAAATTATGAAGTAAATGTATGTGTACTTAGTAAAATTTTTATTTATACAGCTTTAAGTAACCATATGGTACACAATTAATTAAATGCCAGAGCCATACATAGCCCAAAGCATTTGTACATGTTTGACCAAGTCCACAAAGTTCTACAAATTCCCCGGCCACACTACATGATCATTGAAATGATCATTCAAATGAAGCTATGTCTGGCGCCGGCATAAAGATTTGTGGCTGAATTTCCACCAGCTAGCGATCATTAGTAATAAGAATACGATAAACCGTGTCAGTTTAATCAATGAAATTGTTCAGGAGACTCGGATCGGGGGCACAGGGCTTTTCAAAATGGAAAGCGATTCGCGTTGTCGCGAGGATTGCGAAAAGGCGCGAAGATCACATCGCGTTCCCGCCCACGCGCGCCGCGCCAATGGCCGCCGCGCGCGCCCCCCATTGGCCGCCCGCCACGAAAAAACACGCCACATTAATAACAATGGCACTCACTTGCAATGCCGGTACTTATTGCACTTAGGCTGCTCACAGACCAAACTTATAGTCAGCCGTAAAATCGCGCCACATGATTATTCACAGCCGGTGACCATGGTCTAGCATAGTTGCAATGGAGTTGAAAAACCCTACCACATTATAAACAGTGGCACTCACTTGCAATGCCGGTACTTACTGCACTTAGGCTGCTCACAGACTAAAATTATTGTCCTTCGTAAAATTCACCACATCAGTATTACTAGCCGGCAACCATGGTCTAGTTTCGTTGCAGTGAAATCTAAAAAACTCGCCTCATTAAGAACAATGTATTGTTAAGTAATTACTTAGGCTGTTCCTAATGTATTGTCAGTCGTAAAAACTCGCCACATAAAGAATAGTGGCAATTATTTCTAATGTCGGTACTTACTTCACCAAGGCTGCCTTACAACAAAAGAGTCATCAGCCGTAAAAATCCGTCACATGCGTATTATTAGGCGCAGAATGTGGACGAACATTATGGTCAACTATACAGATTGCTTTCAAATTGAACGCATTGTCAGAGATACGAAATACGCTTGGTTTGAACGCAGCCTTAAATTACCAGCTTATATTGACCTTTCCAGGCCTTCGCATACCTCCCAGCTCCATACATTGTTGCCTTGCAGTGGGCGGTGAGAGAGGTCCAGGTGTTTGGTTTATGATATACTGTTTATTATTGTGGTTCAGTGAGTCATGTCACAGAAGGATAAGTGCGTGCGAAGTGCTAGTGGTTTGCCGCACAGCCGCTAGGTGGCGATACAGTCGTTGGTAATTATGTGTATATTATATTACTGGTACTAAGACCAAAGTAGAGAAAAATTCTACGTAAGAGAGTGTTAGAACCTATTTGTGGCATTTTATTTAGACTTATCTATAGAAACAAATTAAATTATAGTGACTGTTTATGTTATTAAAATCATAAAGCGAAAGAAATCTTTGATGGAAACACTTCGGAGGGCGAAATGTTTCCTCTCAAAATAAGGTGGTTAATTACACATAAATTAAAGCTCACTCCGCAGGTTGTTTTTTGTTAATTAATATTTCTTTCAGACTCTCATTACTTGCGTAAAGTTAATTGCATTTTTATAACAGACTTTCAGTGTTATATTTTTTAATGCTTTTTTTCGGAGACGGCCATTAATCGAACGTTTTAAGAATTTTAAAACCTCCCCAAGGTCATACGAAATACATTTTAAAAAGTACAATGATGTATAATATAATTTATTTTGAATCTATCTCATGACATTATATGTAATAGTTTGACATCATTATATATTTTAATCTTTTTTTTTGTTACAAGCGAGCAGGTAGCAGACAGCTAAATACCTACAGACGTCTTTGGATATCTGCACTACCAGGAGGCAAGCAGATGCGTTGCCGGCCTTTAATGTCGATTTTAGGCCACCGGGAAGTCTCACAAACCGAACGAAACGCGACAACAATACCATCACGTGACAGCATTGCCGCCACTTCACGCTGATCTCATGAGAGAAAGAGGTACTGGTACACGGACAGACTACAAGGATGGCGCTGTCTCTAATTAGAATGACAGGAGTAAGGAAAAGGGATGGAGTAAAAGGAATTTTTTGTTTTCATATTAAAACTTAGTTAAGTGTTCTGGAATAAATTGTATTTAAAACAATTGTCGGACGCACGAAAAAGCATACCACATTGTCACGTTCCGCCTGAGTCAAGCATACAAGTGAGAGCGCGGCACAAGCTTCACATAAAAATATCGCCCGTAAGGCGACTTTACGGACTACCAATTTTTTTAAGAAATAACCGCGAATTATGAATAATTTTAAGGTATGCCTAGATATTTCCGTTTCCTCCAGCTAAGTTTAAGAGCTGTAGGGGTGGGTGCAACAGATCTTCAGGGGAACAAAATTTGAACCAGATACCTTAGGTATTTGAGTCCATACGCTCTACGATTGAGTTATTGCGGTTTAATTACGGCCTAATATAAGAAAATAAATTTCCCTGCTTGTAATGGTTTTACACAAAGTAACGCCCGACTCTATCACTCGCTTACGTAATCGTTAACCGATAACAGCAAAATTGTTTATAATTATTTTTTAATTTATGTTCCCTTATGCGAAATGGTATAAACTTTGCATTCACTTGGCATTTCCAGTTTTAAAACCGATTAAATATAATTGATATTTGGTAGGTTACATAAATTACTTTATTACGATTTTATCATAATCGTTACAGCTTGTTAATATCTTTTTACTTTTTAAATTATTAAAATATGATTATTAAAACATGAAACCTGTTTTAAATATAATGTTTGTTAAGAATTCAAGATTTACCCTACAATTTTATGCTATGAGTTACATGTTATGCTTACAATTTTTTTTTCATTAGTAAAACCACTAAAGGGATCGCAGATGCGTTACTGGCCTTTCAGAAATTAGTGGTTTCGTTCGGTTTGTGAGACTTCCCGGTGGCCTGAACTCGTCATTAAGGGTCGGCAGCGCATCTGCTGGCCTTCTGCCGTGGACCTTGGGTGTCCCCCTGGACTACTTTGGGAACTAATAATTTAAAGAGTCATACGTACTAGGTAAAAATGAAATAATGAACAAATAGACAAACAGGCTCTCAAATATTACTTATGAGTAAAAATAAAGACAAATGAATGATAATTAATGATGACGCAGGATTTTTGTTTTGACTAGCGTTGCACTTTGGGACGCTTCAAATTTGTTAGCTTCTTTTACTTTAAAATATGCCAGGTACTCATAACACGATACTTTAAAGTATTATATTTCGTTTCCTTTAGAATGTGTGCCTATTAATACTGTAATATGACCGGTAAAGTGAAAACAATTCAAAATGAAAAATAACATATCCTCTACAGTATTTTCTATTATCAATAATTACTTTTTAAAACCAAAACTGCAGCTCACCACTAATCTTAGAACCAAAATCTACTGCGGATAATTATGATCATTTGTAAGAGTTCTTTGGAACGATCTCACCCTATTTCGGCAGAACTTGTAGAGTGCGTTCAGTCTAAAACTGCACGCCCCTACACCAAATTTGCTACGCTTGCTCGTGTGTGTGCAGTAGGGTGACCCTTATCTATACTAATATAAAAAAGCTGAAGAGTTTGTTTCTTTCTTTACTTGAACGTAGTATTCACAGGATCTACTGGTCGGATTTGAAAAATTCTTTTAGTGTTAGATAGCCCATTTATCGAGGAACGCTATAGGCTATATATCGTCACGCTAAAATTTTAATACCTAATTTTACGCGGACGAAGTCGCGAGTTACAACTAGTTCTTAATATACACATTTTACGCACACCTTATCGAGACTTTCGGAAGAATCCAAATAACATAATGCCTTTGAGGGGATGAACCTAGTCGAAAAGAATGGAAATTACATACCTAGAATCGGATTTAATATGTGAGTATAACCTAATCGGAGTCCCTAGTCATCAAAGGTATGGTGGAGCTTTACCGTGTATTATATCATATTTGACGAAAACTGCAGAAACAGTTGTAAGAAAATCTAGTCTGTAGACTAGATTTTGATTTTTATTATGATAGATTTTTTTTACAATTCTTGAATGTATTCAAGAATCGTAAAAATAATTTTAAAGTATGGGTAATTTTGATATTCCTCATTCTGGTGCCCTTGTAAGGGATACCCTATTGTACAGCGATTTTGTTCTATATTCAAACAACGAGCTCGTCTATACACATTTTGCATGTAGAGGTTACATTTGGAGTGTGTAGTTTTAAAGTGGACGAGCTATAATAACAGATTTAACTGGTTGGAGAGCTTCTGAAGAGTACGATTAACGTAGGGGTAGAGTTTGAAGTACATTAAATCTCTTTGTAATACGCTTTCCCTGTCCAATTTTGATATAGCTTAATGATACAGATTCAAAAGATGTGTTATTGTTTATAAGCGCCTTTGAATCTTCAAATATCTAAAAAGCAACGACTAATTTGGGAAAGGTGTCACACGAGAAGAAATAGCAATTAACTCGTTAGTCATTTTTAGGGTTCCGTACCTCAAAAGGAAAAAAGGAACCCTTATAGGATCACTTCGTGGTCCGTCTGTCTGTGTTAGTGATCACTATAAAGAGCGCGCCCTTAAACCTACACCTGGGTTACAAATGCCGGGCACTGCTAAGGTTCCTTCCTCTGCAACGCGATGAACCCGGCACCCGCACGGTGAATCCATGGAATGCTAAGAAATTCGTATCTCTCTTTCTTAATTAAAAGCAAGATTGTAGGGCAGTTGCACCTACTTCTATAAATGTCACGCGTTAATGTTTCAGTACATCTTATCCCTTAACTGTAACTGCATTCTTTATCCTATATGATTTCGCGAAGAATTGTCTACTACAATAAAACCAGTCCAGTCATTGAAGACAAGATTAATCATAGTGTAATGTACTTAGACTTACTATTAAGAATAAAATGATATACCTAATATATATAAAGACAAGCTATTTCCTGCAACTTCATCAGATTATGGGAACTCTTAGATCTCCTTAACCTAGCCCTATTGAAAAATCTTTTCTTCACGCAAGTTTACTAACTTCAAACTACCCTCTTGACAAATTTCATAAACGTCTCGTGGTTTTCGATATTTCGTGTTAGATGACTTTTCGCTTTTATATAATATGCCCGCGACTTCGTCCGTGTAAAATTGGGTAATAAAAATAGATTAAAGTTTAGCCTGATAATATATATCTTATTGCATTCCTCGATATAACTGACATTAAAAGAATTTTTAAAATCGGGCCTGCAATTGCTGAGATTAGCGCAAGCAAACGAATAAACTCTTCAGCTTTATATATTAGTATAGATAAACATAAATGTTTTTAAAGGCTTAGTATTCGTAGTTGTGATACCTACTGGAGTATAGGAATAGAAATAAATCACGACGTTACTAAATTACACAATAATCCTAATTATGCAAAGATGCCCAACATGAGTTACCTTCTCTATTTTAAAACGTACCCAAGTGATACATCCACAAAAGGTCGTTCCGTAGAAGAGGATAACTATTACTTATGAACGTGACAGCAATTCTGAAAGTTTATGCATTACCCGGTGTATGCGGTCTCTATGGCGTTTGCATAATGCAGTTTCCATGTTACCTCAATGGATTTATGGCATTATGGCTTAACATATAGGCTTCATCAGAATTCAACTCGGATATATACACGATTGTTTAATCTCTGTAATTTGTTTTATCGTGATGTCTAGAACGTTATTATTTATTAGTATTTTTGTATTTGTCTTGCCGATACTGAAATTGCAGATATGCTGTTATTTTTCTCATTGTGATCTTTAAACGTTTCAAAATATTATGTATATTACATAGCTCTTACTAAATCACTATACTTTATGGAATTATTGTTATTATTTATACTAGTTGTTTCCTGCGACTTCACCTGTGTAAAATTGCTTAGATCTCCTTAACCTGATTCTATCGAACAATACTTCATTAGGAGATGTTTACTCTAACTATAAACTATCCGTTGCAAAATTTCATCACTGTACATCCCGTGGTTTTCGATACTCTTTTAAGCAAAGTCTATACACCTCATCACCTCGATGTCCTAAAGGAAACGGATTAAAATGTATACGCTCATAGCGGGCTCAGACATGGCTCAAAGTCTTTGTACATTCAACGACTTTTCAAAAAAGTCACATTTACAGAGGAACAGACTGATCGACAAAAATGTTTTAATTTTTTTTATTGGTAGAAATCCGCTATGTACAAATATTTCGATAAAACTAAATTTAGAAAGTCACTTAGCTGCACTTAGCTGCACTTAGCTGCACTTAGCTGCACTTAGCTGCCTGCTGCCCGCTCGTTTACTCCTTGCAACATGAAAAAAATACAATCTCTTTACTCGTCAAATACTTTAAGAGCCACCATTGACCCACTGAGAAGAGCCAGCAAGAAACTCGTTAGATACAGAAGTAGGTAATACATTGATAACGCCATGTCTCGCAAAAATTATTGTTCCGTTACCCTCACAGTCCATTGAGTATCCGATCAAGTGAACACACGCCTAATCAGAAAGATCCTTCCAGGAATTATATTTATTATTATAATATCAAAACTAGCTATTTACCGCTACTTCGTCTGCATAAAATTAAACTTGCAAGAACTTGCCCCTTAAACTGGCTCTATCAAAAAATCCGTTGTTAGTGAAGCCTATCTATATGTACATATGTATATATCTAGACTCTACTGGCACTCTCATTCTCTTTTTCATTCTTACTCTCGCTCTCATTCTCATTCTCATTCTCATTCTCACACTCACTCTCACTCTCATTCTTATCTATACTGATATAAAAAGCTAAAGAGTTTGAACGCGCTAATGTCAGGAACTACTAGTCCGATTTTAAAAAATCTTTCGGTGTTAGATAGCCCATGAATCGAGAAAGGCTTTAGGCTGTATATGATCACGCTAAGACCAATAGGAGCTGAACGCCAATAAAAAGTGTTTGAAAATCGGGGGTACCTTTTCCCTTTGAAGAGCTTTCGCTGCGTGCCCCGCGTAAATGGTTAAAGTTTCGCAAAAATTATGTATAACAGAATGGTTTCCTTTAAAAGTTCTAAATAACCATCCGCGACACCATATGTCTATCTTTTAAGGTTGGCTCGCTATAGTCTTCTCTATGCTAACCGAATTTGTTCTAAAATAAAGCATTATTTGTGAGGGCGCTTTTGTAAGCAAGATATTAATCCTCATCCAAAAAACTATTTTTCAAAGGCCAAGTGATAAAAGTGGCCCACGCAGACGCGGCAACTAGTTAAGTATAAAACTTCCTTGTAAAATTTCATCATTATACGTCCCGCGGTTTTCGTAATTTTTGTACATGTGACCTGTAGCTTATTTATATAGATATTCTCAACCTCGCTTACTCTAATGACATATCCATTCACCCGTCTCCACTCGTCACTGGTTAATAGACAAGGCATTGAAATGGTCACGTCTAGTTAAACGTCCGTCGCACACACTGTAATCACTCTGTCTGTCAATCTGTACCGAGAATACATTATCGGCATGGCGGTGGCGGTGGCATACAAGCAAGAAAACCTGGCTTGCCTTACATATAAGCATTTGTTGAAAGTCTAGATTTCTGCATATGTAAGTTAAGTCATATTTTCGATTAGGTAACTTTACGAATAACCTTTGTAGAGTCTATCTCCTGATGATGCTTCGGTGTCGAAGCGAAACGTGCGTTGAGGCACGTGATAGATGGGTGACCCATTCTAGCACTGGTTTATATATGATATCCAACCTCCTCCGTGTTTCGGAAGGCACATGAAACAGTGGGGCCCTATTAACGTCACTTTGTGATATTAGTCGTAAAGTTGTAAAAATCGTGGGGGTTCCGAGGATGATGTCGGATGGCAATCGGTTATCTTAACTCGCCCCACAGCCACATCCTCTACAATTTAAGCGGGCCCTGCCTGGTATTTAACCGCGTTTACGCTAGGAAGAAGATTTTGTACCACGACTGACCTAAAGATTCATTGTTTTAATCTTGTAAAAAATGACCAACCTGTCGCCCTAAATAATTAGTAATTAAAATCACGACAAACGATAAAGACATCTCGTAACAGAAAATTGAGTTTAATTGAGAAATTTGTCCAACCTCTTAAAATCTGTTAGAGCAGTTTCATTTAAAAAGTACAGAAGCCTTACTTTATTTCAACCAAAGCGAAGTTTGGACGAGTAACGACCCGTGCGATCACCGTTCCATCAAGGAAAATTAGTCGAAACGGCGCAAAGATCCCCCAAACACCTACGTCTGTGCCAATTAAAAATAAAAAAAAAACGGCCAGAGAAAGGTACAGATTGTAATTTGCAGCGCGGTCTCCTCGGAGCATTTGTCAAAAATGGCGTGACGTTTGAAAAAATTCTGCTGGCATAAGCATAGAGCTAAGGTTTAACACGATACATATGTGCATATATCGACACATAATACTGCTTTTATAAACAAATTGTTTTTTAAGGAAAGAGGCAATTAGCCAGTTCCTAATTATAAGTGCCTATCGACCGATAAAAATTGCTTTACACGTACTTACAATGACGACTTTGGAGAAATTAATGTGCTCTTGAATATTAAGAAACTTGAAGAAAAGATCGTATTTTTAGGCAATGTTACGCAACTAACTGACACTCTCGCCTAAGTATAGCGTATTTCGGGATCAGGGTTCTTCGAGAAATAAGTATATTAAATTCTTTTTTGTTACCAAACAGACTGGAACGTTGCAAAGTACCCCAAACGACCAAACCTACGCTTGTGCCAATTAAAAAAAGGCAAGAGAAATAGCCAGATTGTAATTTGCGGCGCGGTCTCCCCGGAGCATTTGTCAAACACGGCGTGACGTTTGAAAAATTTCAGCCGGCGATACGCCGGGAATGAAAGATTAAATCAGGCACAGAGATACGGCTTTACACGATACGCAATCTATTTGAATTCAACAATATATTATATTAGGCTGTGTATTTGTATGCATTGTTCTATAAGAATCAGATAGCTTTAAAGTTTTATTGATTTGCTTGAAATCTTGATGTTTATACAAGTTTCGTCAGTTTGACATGCAAATATATTCAAGTAAATAAAACTTAAATTTATTTTAATCACGCTTATAAGGTATTTTACTTTAGTTAAGTCGATAATATTAATGAATTATACAACATAAAGAACCTCAATAGCTCAACGGTATAAGGTATGGACTGAAATCCGCAAGCTACCCGGTTCAAACCCCACTGCTGTTGGGGTATTGTCGCACCCACTCCTAATACAAGCTTTTAATTTAAGACGAGTTTAGGCCACCGGGAAGTCTCACAAACCGAACGAAACGCGACAACAACACCATCACTAGACGTGACAGCACTAGATTATGATGAAAACAATCAAAATTATTCATACGCTCTCATTTATTTAAGCTATGTAATTAAGTGATTTTCCAAAAATTGGAAGCGTTTTATTATGACCTAACTTATTTGATTGGTTGCATATAAGTTATAAAAAAAAAACAGTAGAGTTAAATAATAATTTGATATTAAAACCCCACGCTCTTTTGTTGTACTTTATAATTTTAACTTTACTTGATCTTATATAAGGTAGTATTTATATTACGGTCTTGAAATAAAGGAAATAGGTAGATTACTACGTTACCTTCAGTTTATTCTGTCACGTAATCTGTGCATTGTAAAACGAGTACCTATAAATTATTTATGAACATTTGTAGCTGTTAAATTTGAATTAAGACTACGATCTTTTGTATAAATAAACAAAAAGTAAAATCAATAACATAAATCTCGAGAGTGTTGCAAAGCGGTATTTTATTGTAATAGTAGATTATTGCACCGAGCGCAAAGGGAGTCAGTAATGCACGAAAAATATATTGGTGCCCCAACGAATGCGAGGGCACTCAATAACACGAGAGCGTCATAACTCACTCAGGTGCGGAATTTTCTTTTCTTTCAACGACATACTGGCTATTTGAATTTTTAAACATTTCTTGCTAAATATGAAGTATCAAAGTTTTACAATGGTACAGAATGCACGCCGTTTGTTTTTTTTTTCGCGTTTCATGAAGTCTATTTTTATTTTCAGCCAGTATTATCTTGATCCAATGCATATACACATATATTATATAAAACGACAATTCTCAGTTGTAAATTTATATCAAGATAAAAAAAACCGTGCATTATTGAAATATCATACAACATTACTGCATTGTTTTAGGTACTAAGCAGAAAAGGCGTCCTTTGTCATCGGTTATTTGTATATCATAAGCTATTATAATAAGCTGAAAGCTTGATTGCGGCTTTCACCTTATCATTAAAAAAATGGGAATCTTTAAACGTATATGGATATAGTTCTACAAACCAAATGAATGTGATATAAAGTACATGCAATTCCAAATGGCAATAAATCGCTAGTTTCGGATTTAAGTGGGCAAAACCCACACGCACACCTAAGCTCATTGTGTATGTCAATTGTAGAGTTCTCACTGGATAATGACGCGGCAAGCGACAACTCAGTCTTTACGTCCATTTAAGAACATGATAGAAAAAGCGCAAGGTTATTTATACCTATACATTAAGCAGTTATTTCTAGGCAAGTCTATAATTAAACAATGATATGCATTTACACGGATGTACCTACTCTATACAACTGTTGTTATAACGTTTTGATAAACTGGGGAAAAAGAAGTAGTTCAAACTGGTGAATTAAGGCGCTTTGCAATCATTCTATTTTTCTTTGTTTGTTAATAAGTTAGAATGGATATTCCATAATATTTCTGACTTAGACCCTCTATTAGATTCCTAGCTCTGTAGCACCCACATCGCCCGTTGAGAACCGATTGCGGCTATACAATAGCAATTATTTGTAACATTAAAAAAAAAAGTCGTTCCGACGGCGTCCACGATCGAAGACGCCGCCATACCGTTCCTGTATCATCTGTCCATAACAGCATCAGTCATCAGACAGAAGCTAAGCTATAGCACTAGCTTTTTTATATAAGCATATATTTTCAGGCGATGTGCTGTCAACTGCACATAGCTGCCCTAATAGCTGAATATCTCAAACTGCGCGGTACGCAAACCTGGGGCGCGGAGCCGTTCAACGACCTCTCCATGAACATACCACGAGACGAGTCGGGGCTCAAGATAGACGAGGGTGAGTCAAAAATTAAAGTCAAATCTAAAAATTCCATTTTATTTCCTATTTATAATGCATTTCTAAATACTAGTGTGTATAAATCATTGAAATTTTGTGCAATTAAAAAAAAATAGATGCCACTTTTTAAACTTGTCTCTTATACTGGAAAAGTCACTTCGGTTAATAAATAGAATCAATCAACAATTTTTATCAAAACTTATATTGTTAATTCTATTGCGTAGATCTATCTATTTACTGAATATGAAAAAAAGGGATCCGTACTTAGCGGATGTATACTAGCTGTAACTACATCCCTGACAAATTCATTCTTATATGTGCTGCGGTTTTCGAGATATCATGCTAGGTGGTCTTTAGCTTTTTTTAATGTAAATAACGTCAATAGACGTACGATCATAAGTTTGTTAAAATATTCGAATTTCGAAGGAATGTTAAGAGATAAAAAAAAGTTGTACAATAATTTAATTAGCCTTGTAAAACATTACCATAATTGTTATCTGAGCCTCGGTAAAGGCTTTAATATATTCCGATAAATAGGTAGATTCCCACTGAATTTACGGTCGCCACATAAACGAGAGGGATGATAGCGTGTTCAATGAAATTAAAGGTCTTTTCGCGACGTCTGAACCTCATTAGGCGTTCATTAATTCTGGCGCTGCTTTGAAATCAGCCAACGTAATAAAATGGCCGCGATCGCTGAAAGCGTCACTCTAATAAATTAATTAAAACTATTTTTGTAGTGTTCCAGATTTTATTCTATTTATGAGATAAGATAAGATAAGATATATAGTATTTTCTTTTGTGTATATTTATGTGTAATCTCTTTTGAGTTTCATTAATTTTCTACTTTCCTGTCGTCTGATGGCGAATAAAGTATTTTTCGCGGCGTCTGAATCTCATTACGCGTACATTAATTCAGGAGCTGCTTTGTAATAATATACCAACGTAAAGAAATGGTCGCGGTTGGCAAAAAGGGTCGCATATATAATTTAAAATGAAACTATTTTTTGCACTTATACATATAAGTAATACCTCGTGGCTGCAATGTCACCATTATTGCTATCAAGGACCTAAGTGAATAAGGACGGATATATTGAATATACTGTTTTTTATGACCCGACGAGCATTTAACCAACTTGTTAATATATGTGAATTCCTAACTGGTAGAATATACTCCCCGGTGCTACATAATAAACTGTGTAACATATATAATAAATAATAATAAATATATAGGACTATATGACACACGGACGTCTGTTCCTAAGGTAGGCAACTTAATGCCTGTGTTAAGTCCTAGGCACTTTGCCTTGGCTCCTTTCTTCTGCAATGTGATCTGATTCTGCACTTGTTGTCTGAGTTAACTCGAATACAGAAGTTGACTAACGAACCAAACCACTATGATTGAAGTACGGCCTGTAGCAAGGCACACCAAGATGGAAGGTTTTCCGCGAGGAATAAAAGGTGGCAAAGGAAGGTCTTCAATCCGGGCTAGTTGGAGTTGCCCAGAGAGGCCGTGCCTCGTCAACAGTTGTTCGTCGGGATGTGTATATATAGCGATCGTGTGTAGAAACTTCGTTAACGTGATTTGGTTTCTAAGCAGAATATCAGCGTTTGTACTGTGGTCGCCGTCATCCCTACAGCACCATCTAGTTTGCTGTGGTGTAAACTTTCCACTTGACATCCTTGCCATCTCGTTATGTAGCGATGGCTACAGGCCTTTTTGGTGAGCCTTCATATAGGTAAAACACTATGTATGATCTCCTTATTTGCATCGCATACTCGTATAATAAGGTAGATATATTTTTTTGTTTAAATTATAAAATATATCCTAGTCATCTGTTCATGCATATGACTAGCTATGCTCGACACTTCGTCCACGTAAAATTATGGAAAAAAATAGATTTCAATTTGAACGTGATCATATTTGGCCTATAATAGCCTTCCTCGATAAATGGGCTATCTAACACTGAAAGATTTTTCAAATCGGACCAGTAGTTCCTGCGATTAGCGCGCCCAAGCATACAAACAAACAAAACAAACTCTCAGCTTTGTATATTATTATAAGATATTGAAGTCATGAAGTTTTATTTTATAACAGCTTAGCCGTTATCTAATCTAAAATGAGGTTAGCATGTAGCCTATGATCGGAACGCGGTAATGTTAAATCTATATCGCACGTAATCATTGTCTGCAATTGCTTCAATAAGTGTACTTATCATAATGCGTATAATTTGCGGATAAATTTACTAGCAAGCGTTAAAATAGATCAAATTTCATAAAACTTGTCTCTAGATGTCACAGTCTAAAAATGCCACCCCTTCACTAATTAACTGCAATATGTGTGTACAGTTTTTATTGTTAACTAAAACTCAACCACTCACTGTAAGCCAATGGTATTAACGGGGTGAAAACTTTGGACATTTCTAGACTTTACTCAGTCTACTTATTTATGAGACAAATTGAGATGTTTTTATCTTAGCAATAGACTGCTTCACGGAATCCTAAAGACGTGAACTTAACGCTTCGGTGTTTTTTTTATAACACAACAACAAAAGGAACACAATCTGGTGTTATGATTATTATTCTTTGGTCGGCGGACACATTTTTATTATAAAATAGCACTCGTTAGACCTCGTAAACTCTGGAGGCTCGGGCATTTTTAGACTGTACGCACTCTAACATCATATACTTATTGACAAATAGACTTACTATAGATATAACTTTCTCTATTAAAATATTCTTGCAGATTCGATCCTATTTCAATTAAAAAAATAAATAACCAGCCACAAGGTAACGTTAAATATAACGTTCTCACAATAATTTAACCAAAAAGAAATTAATTAAACAACGCGGTTAGAAAAATGTCACTCATTAACTGATCGATTAAATTTTAGATCTAAAGTCAGCCTAGTTTCAACGTCCTCTATCAGCCATTCAAAGAATTACCGCTATTTTTTGATATTCAATAGTAAGAGTGGGCCTCGGATGGGACAACGTCTGGCTGGTCGGCTAGTAATAGTAATAACAGAATTAGTTGCAATGACGGCAAAAATATAATTCAGGAAGATAACTGAACGAAGCCGCTTAGAAAAGAGGTTTAATATCTCTTTTCTAAGCGGCTTATGCTATTAAATGTCTGATTAAGCTAATTGGCTGCGACATACACATGATATCGATAGTAATAACGCAACTTAAAGTCCGTCTATCGGTGTCTTCGTGGTTTGAGACGATCGCTAGGTTAAGTTGCTCTTAGCGCGGCCGGGTGATAGATGGGCGACCAATTCTAACACTGGTTTTCAAAGATCCGAAATCCTCCGTGTTTTGGAAGGCATGTAAAGCAGTGGGTCCCGATTAATGTCGCTGAGCGATAATAGTCCCCAGATTGAAGACTGGGGTACCAGGGATGACGTCAGACGGCTGTCTGTCATCTTAACTCGCCCCAAAGTCATATCCGCTGCAATTAAACTAAAAACCTTAAGCGGGCTGTGATACTAGATCGGGATAACGCAAGGTAGAAAGAGGTGGGGGTTAGAAAGGGCATGATAAATGTCACTATAAATAATTCTCTTTGATCTGTGTCCAAGGCCGTCTGTTGTGTGCATTAAAATGTTAATAATGTGGTATAGAATGTTCATCTTGGCATTTAGTAACGCTTCAGCTAAATAAGGGTTACGGTAGTCTATAAATCATTCGGTCAAAAGAAAATTTCTTTGGTACGGCTAAAATATAGTAAAGTATAGTCGACCAAGAAAGTGCTTTGCCCTTTTGGAAGAAAGCTCCTAGTTGAAGTAAATTTTGCTAAGGGTTATTGTTTTGAAATTAACGTAATGCATAACAAGCAAAAATAATTCTTAACTAATTGAAGTGCAAACGAAATTCGACCTTAGCGTGGCAAACTAATTTCTTGGTCGCTATTAATTTAAGCTTAGTAGGAGAGGAAAAGGGAATATTAGACATACCAAAAAAGTATTCCTAATATTCTTTTAGGAAAAAATAATGTTCTATCCTATAAGGTTTCCATTTTTCATTTGGAGGCACAGTACCCTAAAAACTGGAAATAATATACGGATGCCTGTTTGTATATTCCTCTAACTATCATTATTAATAATAATTTATTGCATAATTTTCCCTACTGCAAATGCTAGTGTAAATAACACTTAATTTGTCGATGACTGAATAGTCTATTAATAGTCAATTATGCGTCACGAACAATGAGCAATTTGCTGGTACCGTTTTGAATCGATTTCAGAACAAAAGGCTGTCCTTATGTAACCCTGGCTCTATAACTCATGCGGACCTCACATCAGGCTGGACTAAGCAGTAGGCGAACATTCTCGATAGGCTTACTTACTTTTACGTACGAAACGTAACGTCAAATGAAGGTTCGTGCTTCCGTTTTACACGACTCACATGGCTGTAACGTCGAGGATTCCTTATTTCCGGGCAGGCTTTGATTTAGCGTCACCTTTAAATTTTACTATTATGAGGTGTTTTGATACTGTACGTTGTTTTGTACGGCTATAATATAAATTTTAACGTACTTTACCAGTACAACTTTGAATATGTGCGCTGTATATAAGAGAGTAGCGTTAAGTAATACACAGATGTAAAGTTGCGTGATAAGTGCTTGTAGGAAGAGGAAATTAAGACATTATATCGTATTATATTTATGTGTAAGATTTCTATAGATTCGTCGTAGCTTAAACATCCGGTATTTGAATCGATCGCTAGGTTAAGCAGTCCTTACCGTTGCCGGGCGATAGATATCAAAGTCAAAGTCAAAATTGTTAAATGGACTTTTTTCTAGGCACTTATGAACATCATATGTTTATATTCTTTTAAATTCTTATTTAATATTGTGGTAATAAAATTTACGACTTAAAAACTAAATGGATGGGTGGACCATTCTAACATTGGTTTTCAATTATCCGACCTCCTCCGTGTCCCGATTAATATCACTGAGTGATATTAGTCGTAGGATTATAGGGATTCTGGGGATGACGTTAGACGGCAATCGCTCATGATATCTAGCTCCCACAACGATCTCCTCTGCAATTAAAGCAGACCCTGGTACTAGACCGCGATCACGCTAGGATGTAAAAGATTTATATTATGCTCCTACCTCACCAAGACGCCATGGCGGCGTCGCCGGCTACGTAGCCATATCTGCGGTTGCCAAATGTGTAGCCAGTAGTAATCGTGGCTACGCTTCTAATGTGGCGACGTCGCCAAACCATCGCCAAGTTACCTGTCCTAAATTTTAATATGAATTGTTTGGATACGTAACCGGCGACGTCGCCATGGCTTCTTGTTGAGGTACGGCTCTTATACAAAACCTACAAAATGTAAAATATTTTGAATCTAAACCTACATTTTATATCACTAATCAAAAAATAGATAATGTCACCAAATTTATTACATTACGGCACACTACAGCACTAAACTACACTTACAGTACTGACACGTTTGTGACCAAAATCTTTGTGTATGTTTCAGTGGGTCTCGATGTTTTAGTTTTACTCTTACGTAGTTCACTCCAATATCTTCTAAATTAAAAATATTAATACCATCGCTACACCAGATAAATATACAGATTATGTAATTTATCTATTTATCTGGCGTAAATCTATCTAGACTTAGTGTAAAACCACGATCATGCATTAGTCTATTAACAAAAAAAAATAAACCATACATTCCTCCAAAAACTCAAAAATTCCAAGCGTTACTGCTGTCACGTGGCAACAGGGCGGTGCTAAAATTTTATTCCCATAAAAAAGATTAAGTTCCCCCTAGAGCGAATTTCAGGGGAAACGTGACCCTATTTGGACTTCAAGTATCCCTAGTAGTCACATAAATTTCTCTTTACTTTTGTATTCATTCTTTTAAGTGGATAAATATATAAAAGCGAAAGTGCACCTGTCATATAATCTCGAAAACCGTCCAATACATATGCAGAGCAAAATCTTTCAATACTTTGCGTAAGTCCGGGGGAAAGTTAGTATGATTTTGTATACCGAAAGCACATGACTTATTGTTTATAAAAATTTAATTGTTTATGATGTTGTAAATTATTGTTATTACGTTAACTCAACATTTACTAGACACAACAAGACTTATTTTAGCTAAAAAACGCTTTGATTTACGCGAACGTCATATTTTTTGTCAATTTGTCAGTGATTTTTCAAATTTTATTTTTTCAAAAACTGGCAAGTTTGGGCAAAAGTTACTTACACGATCATTTGTACTAGGGTTGGATATTATACAGAATTTATTTCAGCCCGGGATCTCGTGGGACTTTCGAGATATTGAGAAAGTGAAAGTATCATGAAAACGATGAAATTTCGTGTTCCACAAAGAATGCCATGACAACAATGTAAAAGCGCTTGAATTCAGAAACTATTCATGTTATACTAACCTAAGATAGCCCATTCCACGAGACAAATCATTTCACCATGAATAATTAACACTAAATCACTTAAATTACCCGTTAAAGACAAAAAACTTGTGAAATTGACGTATTTTAACCTTCACTAAAGGACGCCACGCTGCCGACACGTGCGTCACTTTGACACTGGTTATGCTGTGTTCTTAAAGTACAGGTACCAACCTAACATATGGTGAAAAAAAAGTCCCAGATCTAGTACCTTGACATTTGGTAATTTTGGCCAGCTTTTAGCGTTTTGGACCACTGTGCATTGCCGAATTTTTTTTGTATTAAGGGACAAAAGGGGAGACGGTACCCGAATGAACACCAACCCTTAGACAGCTGCGCTACCAGAGGTCTTGCCTTGCTTACGATACCCATAGTATTTACAAGCTTATAGGCTTTGATGGTTATTTCATATAATCAGGTAGACCGTATACTTGTTCACCACCTTAGTTACCCCTACGGATGGATTTCCATATAGGGTTCTTCCTGCGCTACCACTTTGGCCTTTGGGAGTATCTTTTACAGGCCACGAAGAGTATTTTTTGCGAGACCAAATTTTTGGACGGGACCATACCTGCTGTACAGGTTCAGAAAGAAAAGACACATTTTATAGAAGTAGTTCCTTGGTGTTATTTGAAGACGGCTTTCTATTTATATAAAAATACTTTACTTTTAAAGTTTCAATGGAAAGTCGATTTATTATGTCGATAATGAATGATATGGGTAGGCCAACTAAACGCATTGCTCTAAAGACAGTACATATATACATACATATATAATTAGATTTTGGTGATTCCTCAAAAATCGCTCCGCCAATTTTGATAAAATTTACATGGAACCACCTCTGAAGTATGTTGTACCAAACAAAAAAAGAATCATCAAATTCGGTTCATAAATGGCGGAGTAACCGCGTAACGTACATACAAAAAAAAACGTATGCTCCAATTGAGAACCTCCTCCATTTTTGAAGTCGCTTAAAAAAGATTAGCAGGTTGCGTTTACAAGTCGCACTTAGCGGTTTTTTTCGTCTTCGTAACAGCACTGAGTACAATGAATCCATTTGTTGTTTCACAAAGGCACGCCCGCGCAGCGAGATAAAGCTTTCTCAAAACGGTATCTTACGAAATGATAAAGTGCATTCACTTGTCCCCCGTTGGCGTAACACCGTACCTCTAGCCCGATCTCATGTGAGAAAGAGGTACTGGTACCCGGACGCGCCGGACCAATTCGGCTACAAGCATGGCGCTACCTCTAAGTAGATTGTTGCCGTGAGGGTAAAGTGAGTTACTAATAAATTAACATGAGTGTATTAATTAGTCACGTAAGCAAGATGCATAATCTACTTTTCTTTCCAATACATCGCTGTCTGTTTCCATTTATTAAACTTGCTCTTGCTAAATATGAAGTATCAAAGTTTTACAATGGCATAGAATGCGCGCCATATGTTTTATTTTCTGGTTTTATTCAGTCGAGTTTTCTTTTAAGCCAGCCTTCATTGATCCAATGCATATTTGTAACTTAATGGGAGATATTAAACCTCTGTGGTAAATTTATATGAAAATAAGAAACAGTGCAATAATGACATTTCATACAACATTACTGCACTACCAATGGTTGGAAATAAAAATTGCCAACATGAAACCCAAAAAAGGCGCACATTCTATACCATTGTAAAACATCGATAATTTATAATTAGCAAGAAAAGTTTAAAAAATGAAAATAAGAGTAGATAGCAATGTAGTTGAAAGGAAAGTAGATTACGTACTTTGCTGAAGTGATTAATTAATATACATTTATAATTTCGTGCATTAATAATAACCAACGGACTCATCTCCGTGCACGGTGCGTCAGAACCCGAACAGACTCAGCTCCAAGTCGAATTTTATATCATTAAAATATAACACATCTTTTTAAAAAATTTACATAATTGTTCTAAAGAATGACTGACGTTTGCAAAAACCTGAGTGAATAAAGGAGTTTTGAATTTGAATGATTCACTTTGCGCTCGATGCAATAATCTACTATTAATAAATAAATAGCTTCTGTCGGTAACTCACAATCATGTTATCAACGTAATAAAGATATAAAATTTAAAAAGCAATATTTTCCTTCATTTAAGTCACATTTTATTAAAGGCATTCCATTTCATCACATATCGTATTACCAATTCAATAGCCGATGGAAAACGTGAAAATATTCCTCTATTTCCTCTATTTATTTGTATTGTCCAGTTTGCTTTTCATATAAACATCACAAATCCAAACATCAACTTTGCTATGAAAAGATTTCGGCTAACCAAAGGGCCGCATTGTGCCCTCTAACGTAAACCGCGCAATAATACAGACGTTCCTGAAGAATATTTTATTTAGTGGGTCGCCTTTCCTGGGCTTGGGGACTGCAATAAAAATATTATATACCTAAGTGCCTTGTGGCCCTCTTCTAAGATGTAGCGCAAGTCACAAGCGTTCGATTGCTTTTTTTTTTTTAAATGGCATTCCAATAATTTGTAAATGGAGCAAATTTGCCAGACGGTTCACCTAAGCGATCAGGGACTTCTTTATAACCATGGTCGCCAGCAAGTCTCGCAAACCATAAGAAACGCGACAACAATTACCATTACTTGACATGACAGTATTGCCGCCACTAAATCGTTAATTATACCTGAGAAAAAGGTACTGGTGGACTGCAGACCAAAAGAACTGCAAGCGTGGTACTACCTCAAACAAAGTATATAAAAATGTTTTCTTTAGAAGTGATAGTAAAGAGTGTAATTACAGAAGCAAAAGATTAAAAGATATATCTTCCCATCTAGTTATTCACACTGGGGAGAGACCACCTGGCAAATGTGTCTGCCCCACCATAGAGCCTCCATAGGGAGGCGTGGTCTGTAACCAGCCGGGGGGCGGAGTCGTTTTTCCCCCTATTTATTAAGAACTTTTTTCTCGTGCCGTTTATTATATTGTTTGTTTGTTTGTGTGATTTAAATAAGGCGTCGTCGTTTGACGTTATGATGTGTGTTTGTCTTTGGTTTTATGTTTTTTTTTTATTCTCGCGCGCGTCCGTCAACGTCGCGTTCGGTCTCAATTTTTGGTGACTCGGATGAGCTTCTGGGCTTTTTTACATTTTTGATGAGAGGTGAATTTTTAAATTATGCGGAAAAAATTAAAATGCAATAAATATATAAATTTGAATTCTTAAATAGTTTTTCATGGAACAGTGATTTGTAATGTAAGTTCATTTTCCTGTATTAATATGTATATAACACATAAATTTGTTAGTGATCAAAATTTAAATAAAGAAGAATTTAGTAATCTTCATGTGGATAAATATTTTTACGCATTGAGAGGAGGTCGTGGCCTAATCAAAGGTCGGCATTTGAGCCGATCGCTAGGTTAAGTAACTCTTACTGCGTCCGGATTATAGATTTGATTTGATTCTAACACTGGATTACTTGTATTTGATATCCGACCTCCTCCGTGTTTCAGAAGGCACGTAAAACAGTGGGACCCGAGTATATGTCCACGTAAAATTAAATTTAAAAAAAATTATTCAATTTTAGCGTGACGATATATAGCCTATAGCCGAGAAATAAATGGGCTATCTAACACTGTAAGAATTTTTCAAATCGGACCTGCAGTTCATGAGATTAGCGCGTTCAAGCAAACAAACAAACTCTTCATCTTTATATATTAGTATAGATTTATAAATCTAATACTAAAGTAACAAATTGAAAGTTTTTTAATAAACACACATTGGAAAGCCTTTATTTCGCGGCTTTGCCGAATAGCAACAATTATCATGTAATATAAATAAAAAAAACTCTTGTCACGAAGAAAACGGCTGACCTGATTTTGATTACATTTCATAAGTATCTGTAATATCGTCCAACTCAGAAGATAGGGTGAATTTATCTGGATTTATTTACCATACTATTATTTACAGCAAGCAAAATTTTTATTGCAAATATCGCGTACATTTAACAGTAAGAAAGCCCACGTTTGGGCAGGACAACGTCTGCCGGGTCCGCAAGTAAATATTGCGGTAATGTTTATTAAAAAAAATAATACAATATTCTTTTTTTTTCAAAATTTAACTAAATTAAACGTATTGTACAAAGTTGCGCATCCCACTGGATATCTCAGCACAGGTTGTCCTAGTGAGATATCCAGGGATACATAAATTCAAGGTGTTTCCCATAATTGTTTGTAATTCATATTGCACTTAACTGAATTTTTGTATTTAAAATTTGTGTTTGTAAATAAATAAACTTTTTGAATTCGAATTTGAATTTGAATATTGTAGCTAAGACCTCTAATTACTCGCTCGTTTTCACTGCACTTTAAATTTAAAAGAAAAAAATAAAAAAGAAGAATAAATAATTCGAATATAAAAAATTAATATAATTAATCTTATTACCCTCTAGGATATCCAAACTATTAGATGTAGAAACTTGAAATTTTCCATATTGAAAGGGTATATTAAAAACTAATTAGGAAAATTATTTTCAACTAATTCGGACAAAAACTTTTGAAGTTATTTAACAAATACCTTTATCGGGTATCAGATACGGAACCCTTCTATATAAACGTGTTGTGATACGTTCTTGGTCTCTTTTGCTTATATGGTAGAAAAAATATTTCTTTACATATAGTCCACGATAGATAGATTGTGTGTAGAACCTTATAATGTGTCCATTGAAAGATATCGCACGCCTCATAACGCAAAGCGTTATAGGTGTGCTCTAATCTCACTTAATCAAAATCGTGCGATTTCGTGAATAAAAAATCACTCTTTTCATTTGGTGTGGCACTTATAATGTGAGTCTAGGTTTAACACTTTTGACATTTTGGAAGAAAAATTATATTATTTAGTGTAAGAAAAATCTGATTTAAAAAGTAATTTCTTAGATGTCCGTATCTGTGTGTGTGGATCTGGCACGATCACGTTCGACACAGTCAACTTATCAAGTTAATGTATTTTTATTAGCTACAGAATTACAACGCGCAGTTTCCTATTGAAAATGGGTGTGTAATTCGGTATCGTTTATTTATAATTAAAGAAAAACTAAAATTCTGTTAGTCATAACACCTAGCGGAATATTACCGCACTATTAAGTATTGAGCTTCTTAAACGCCAATGGCGGCCTGCATAGCTGATAGCTCGTTATATTTAGGAAATATGAGGTGCACTTTGAATTTTCCAAACTATTTCAGATTCCTCTTATTAAAAGTTACCGTTAATAAATTTTAAGTAGCGCGAGAAGGCTTGGGTTAACAATATTGGACAGAATTGAGATTAATAAGCATATTTGAGCCCGCAGCAGTCGAGACAATTAATCCTGTTTTATAATTACTCATCCTCTCTGCAGCTTTACCTATTTGTTTTAATTTTAAGAAGAGACTTCAGTAACATTGTTTAATGTAAAAATTGTATATTTTTCTGTGTCTTTATATTGTTTGCCTAAATTATCTAGTATAGAGATTTAATAGTTTAAGTACTGAAGTGCAGTACATAAAAAAGTTTCTCTACTGTTGGCGTATTCATGTGATTCATATCTGAACAGATTCAGATTTTGAACGGGACATAAGTGACTAACATATTACCGAAAGTATTTACTAATAAACGAAAAATCGGTTGTAGAATTACCTCTTGACGTCAAGAGACATCCAGATTCTGTCATTGATAGAGATATGAAAAGGTATAATGATTTTTATAATTATAAATCTCTAAAGTTGAAAAAAGGTTTCATTATCTTATATATTATATATAAAGACAAAAAAAAAATAATTGTATAATAATTTAGTATAGTAGAATAATAAGATTATTATTTACTAATTTATTTTATTCACTTCGTAATAAAGACATACAGCTAATATAACAATTTTTCGCGCCCTTAAGCCCAAACAGCTTGTATCGGCTTACGAAAGCGTTATATAAATCCATGGGTGTAAACGCACCAAAAGCCTTGGAAAAAACTTGAAGGGCCTGTTTGGTGAACTGGCGAATCTTTCGACACTTAACGACTGGCCTCATTCGATAGTTAGCTATGCACAAATAAACTAAAACGAGCAAACTGCGTGTTTAGATTTCGCTTTAAAAGCTGTAATAAGGAAAACAATAAGAAAAAGTACTGGTAGTTATAAAAATGTATATTTCGTTTAAATTTTTACAGGAAAAAGACAGGTATTCAACCATAAAGAGACAAGGGGCAAGCGTGTGTTATAATATATTATGCTTTTATCTTTTAATAATTGTAGGAATAATATTTTTTTTTGATCTTCTCGTTACAACTCCAGCCAAGCTTTTTAAAAGCTTGACTGGAACGCGTAAGCTTTTTAAAAGAAGCTTTTATGAAAGTTTAATATGATAACGACTGCACTCAATAAGATTAAGATTTAAGCACCTTACGTCCACCTTTCTACCTTTCCCCTCTACTTTATTTCCCTACTTAACCTTCAAAATGATCAGTAATTTTTTGTTTGCTTCAATAATTTATTGAATTATTCTCGCAGAAAAACGTTTATTAACAGTGATTAGGTGGAAAACAATACACATTAATTGCTATTCAAGGTTGAATTTAACTTCGACTTAATTATTATTTTTTCAATAAATTAATTATTATACTTACACGATAAATGTCTAATTATACAATTTTATCACTTACTACCTACTCAGAAGGATTTCGTTCTGTCAAAAATTGTTTTTTTTTTTAATTTTTTCTCTGTGTTATAAAACTTTCCGTGTACCGTAAAGAACATGCGAAAAAAAATAGCCGAAGTGGTAGAGCCGTTCTCGAATTTTGCGCAACATTTATTTTTGTTTATATTATATGTTATCCATATTATATGTTATCTATTTACTTATTTCCCAAACTCGTGGAAAGACCACATAAATGGGATAGCTAAAGAAGGTAGGATAAAGAAGATTTATACTATTAAATTAGGTTAATAGGCAGTTTATTGCTCTATGGCGCCTTTCTTCGCAACGGCTGATCTGCCCTCTTTAGTCAGATTTGAATTAATGATTTTTATCAACGTAATTTTCGCGTCAACGAACCATTGGATTGCAATACAATGTAACCTTAATTGCTTTATTGTAATTAATATTTTTGCGTTATTATCGCCATATTTATTACGTAGTAACTTGTATTTTCTAGATGATTCTGCGTGTAATGTTAATAAATAAAATGGTTCGTTATTAACAACGAAGAGATAGCATTATCTGAATGGAGAATTCAGTCAAGCATAAACTCCTCATCACGCACACAAATGCACATGCGAAAATTTATAACATTTACATAACATTACAGTGAGGAGGTCGTAGCTTAATCAGTGGTCGGCATTTTAGTCGATCATAAGGTTAAGCGGTTTTTAACATAGCCGAGAAATAGATGGGTCACTCATTCTAACACTGGTTTCAGATATTCAACCTCCTCAATGTTTTGTAAGGCACGTTACTGATATTGATGTGATTGCGGGGGTTCCGTGATGACGTCAAAAACTTTAAATAAGTATTTAGTATTCAAACTTAAAGACTTGTGACCGAATTTTGACCAGCAGATGATCTCTAGTGCTTATTAATATGTGTTTAGAATTAGATTAGATATCCTATATGGTTTTTTGCATTCAATTAAAATACGGGACCAACAATGCAATACAATCATTCTTTTAAATCACTTTTAACCTTAAAGTTCACAAATATACTATTCTCTAGGAATTTTAACTCCCTTAAAAGAAGCATGGAAATGGTCTTTTGGAATCAAACTGGGAAACTATATCAACAGGCCACTAGATTCAGGTGCTGTGTCTCCATTGTTGATAACTGTTAATTACGACTATGTTGATGATTTACAAGTAAGTGTAAATTAGACTTTTTACAAGCATTTCATTCTATACATTATTACTAGCTGTAGCCGGCGACTTTGTGCATGTTATTTTGAGGGTTTTTATTTCTTTGTACAGATCTCTAAATATTTTTCTAAAATTAAAGTTAAAACCCTATGTCACTCCTTGTAACATCAGCTATCTACTATTGAAATCGATTCTTTCGTTAGTTTTGGAGACTACCTGTTACAAACAGACAGACAGACAAAAAAAAATTAACTTGCGCTATTATATCTTATATAAGTATCATATTTATAGTCATATTTAATTAGTAAAAATATTTTCCATGTTACAAGCAGGCATTTCAGTTTTATTTATATGCATAGAATTGGTTGTGTATCATATTATTTGGCCTGTTGTGTTGTGATTATTTTAAAATACGACCCTGTGGCTGTTTAAAATCAATAGTATATTAAATTATGTTGATGTGTCAATAACTCAACATAATGATTTGTACAGGAATTGGAAATATTGAAGAAAGTGTCACCTCAACTATTTGAAGAGAGAAGCAAACAGAAAAAACGGTTTGTCACTGAATTTACGAGGAGATCAGTTGAACAGGTATTTTATTTATTTTCAGCAAATAATAAATTTTAAAATGTTAAGAGTTTCATTTGTCAACATGTTTTGCAAAGTTATTAATACGAAGACGTGTGACATGAAAGGAAATGATACAAATGAGTGTACGGATTAGTTTTTAACGAATGGATTGACCACAATGTTTTTTATATAAGAACACATAAATTAGGTGTGCTCTCGCTGCATCACGCCTTTTGTCTAGTTTAGCTCTGAATATTTATTTTTATTCTAGGCACTAGAAAAAGCAACTCTAAATTCACTAGAGGCGGCAGGCGGTGCACTGCCCTCGGTGTCTGCGCGCGCGCAGTGCGTCAGCGTGGTATGTGCGCACGAACCTTTGTACCTCGGTGGCAGGTACTGTAAATCAGAGGTCCTCAAACTTTTTTCAAAATTTTCGTGGAACCCAGCTTACGAATTATGAACCCCCATTTTAATCATGCTATCCACACCCTTGTCGAGTCCCCCGTGAACCCCTAGGGGCCACCGGGACCACTTTGAGAATCAATTCTGTATGAAAATTATAATTACCTTTAGATTATCTCAGAAATCGTTATTTCTGACATGATAGAGCAGATACAATATAAGAGTATGCTTTTACGAGTATATTAGAACCCATTATCAATATTAAGATATTTGCTAGAACTAGAGCATTCTTTTACTTACTATCTTTTAATATAAACGAAAGCTTGTTCTTAGCGTTTAATACGAATTAGAATCTTTGTGAACGCAGGCAAAACAATGAAGAATGCTCTACGTCTGTTTAAACTAAAAGAATTCGATATAGTAGGGGCAGAAGGAGCATTCGCTCATTTGATGTAAATCAGCTTTATAAAAATTTAAACTTTTAGTGATTTTTACATGAATATTTTTAAAAATTATAACTGCAATATACTTGTTCCCACGTTCATTAATGTAAATTACATAAATAATACGAATTACTGTTTTTTGAATAAGTTTTAAAAAGATATAAAAGTGCCGTCAATATTGGGAGCGAGACAAAACACTTAGTTAATTAATCTTTAATGATATTATATAAACAGCGTTTGATGCCAATTACACCTGATGTTAGGAATTAATGCAGTCAATGATGGCACATTACACGAATGTAATAGTATAGGTATGGTTTGAAATCTCCATAGATCAACATCAGAAGGGTTGCCTGGTTCGAATCTGGGGCACTGCACTATCGTCGTCTCTCTAAGCAGAAGCTTTCAAACTAAGCTTAACTGGAAAGGTAACGTATACTTGGTTATTATCTATACCTAGAAGTACTTGTTTTTAAAAAGAAGAACAAATATTCTGCTGCCGCTACATAGGTAACAGCCGATCACTTAGACGTCTCTTGTACGTGCGTAAAGATAGTTTATATATCCATGTTACTATTGCAGATTGTGAGATACTTCGGTCGGCGCGCGCGCAGTGCGGGTTCGAACTCCACGGTAGAGAGTTGCGTCCGCACGCATATTTACAACTGTACCACTATACTTTGTGTTAGTTATTTCTTGATTGTATGAGATAAACACATATTTTTCAGGTAAGTGTTCTATAAAAATGTCCATTTAAACTATTATTCGTATTAATTAATGATATAAAACATACAAAAAACAAGATAGTTTTTTGTATGTCTGATGCTTTGATAATTTTGGAATTATGTTCGTAATATTTGATATATATCTAAGAAAAATATTTTAATTTAAAAACACCTTCACAATGCTTGCATTCTTTATTTATTCGAATATTTAGAAAATGTTTAGGATATTTATTTATAAGATAGTTTTGTGTACAATATCGGCAACTTAAAAAAAAATGGAATAATTTAAAAGTCAATACGAAAAACAATGTATAAATTAAAAATCGTTTGCAATTTTTACATACATATTGTAAACATATGTATGTAAAAATTGCAAACGATTTACCAACAGTCTGTATGTTTTCTTTATAAAAGCTTTTGTATATAATGAATGCGTCTATATTTAACAAATGTATGTATTTGTACATATAAAAAATGGACACATAATAAGATAATGACGAGAAAGGAAAAGAAAACAGTTACAAATGGCGGCATTATCGCTAAAGAGCGATGTCTTCCACCTAACCTTTAGAGTTCTGGCTAATAATTTTGCACTTATATACTTAGATAGTACTTGGTTAAAATAAACCAGGGAACTGCGAGTCACGCTCGTGCATTAACGGTTCGGAAGCAAGAGATGGCCCACTGTACTTTGTCATTATTGACAATCGTGTGAGCCAAATGCCAATCTTCTTCGGATGGTACGTGTATTTGTTCGTCGACCCAGTTCTCCTCATCTGTTATTATGCAGTCGGGAAAGTGAGCGTCAAACAGAACTTTGCTGATTTCTTTACTTGTTTTAGTAAAGTTGCTGTTCGCTGTCTTAAGAGTTTCTATGCCATATTGTGCAGTTATATATATGGGAATAATCATTTTATTCCAAAATTCATGGCTTTCATTTATTGAAATAATACATTCGATTTGACAACTATGTCATGTATATGCAGGACCTTTTTGATGGGGCAAGCGGGGGCATACAGTGCCCCCCAAGAATTTCATAAATATTGAAAGATTTCTATAAAAACTGAAAAAAAAAAACTAAAGAATTTATAATTAAATGTTGGTGTAGTATCCCTGTCCACTTGGTTGAAATTACAGTTCTTTTATTTACACACTTATATTAATACAATAAATAAAAGGCCTGTGTACAGATTACTGCTTGTTGTATGCTTAAAAGAATGACTTAAATAATAAAACAACAATCATGTCTTTTGTACACGTATTTTTATTTCTTTTTTTATTTAATTTTTTTCTTATATATTTTTCATATATAATAATAATGAATTGTCTATTTATATACAACTTAAAAAACATCAAGAAAGTCCTTAGCTACATTTGAGTCTTATTATCTAGGTGGAATATTTTTTTTGTTAATTTAATAACATTTAATTTTAATAACATTTAATTGTGTATCATGATTTCTTTCAAATGATCTCTTTAAATTTTTCAATAATATAAAATCATCCGCTTTGTAGGATACAAAGTCATCATGTATAAAATAAATATGGCAATAAAACACAATACTTATTGTGTTTCTTCAATCTTCAGAAATGTTGCTATATTTGGATACAAAACTGTAAAGAATGAAGAACTTATCATTTTAATTAGCTCACCCAAATATAAAAATTCAACAAAATGTAAGTTTATTAATTAATGCTGTTGTTCAATATTTGAGATTCATTAAAATAAGTGGGAAACACAGTAACTATAAAGTACTTGTGTCATCTAACTATCCTGTACATGTACCTTACTATTATCAAAGTAAGACATTTAATTGTTTAGTAGTTATACACAAAATCTGGGTATATATGTATTTTGGAATATATAATAACTAAAGTTTTAATATAAATCTATTAAAACTTTAGTTATTGTAATTATTTGTCTTATGAAGAAAAATAACATTTAATTCCAAAATAAATATATACCCAGATTTTGTGTATAACTACTAATTAATTGAATCTCTTACTTTATAAATATAAAAATGATTTTATTATTGTTAGTAGGATATCAATTCCAATGTGACACCAAATTGAATAGAATGTCCTAAGAAAAGAATACAGAACTTGCATAATGTTTTTAACCGTCTACTTTAGTAATTATACTATAGCCATGTAACTTTTTTTATGTAAATTTATTCAACTAATATAATCATAAATTTACCTATGAACATTATTGTTACAAGAGAATTGTCATTTTATATACAAGTGGTATTTCAGTATCACAATACTTTTTACAAAATTCAAAATAAAATAAACATTTTGATATGAATGTCAGTTATTCTGTATGCTCACTGTTGCATGTTTATAATAACACACAATTCTCAGTTTCCATTTATACCGATAATTTTAAATACCTATTAAATTAAAATACTTGTATAAAAGAGGTACTTGTACAAATTTTCATAATTTTCTTCCACTTACCTGTACAAAGTATGAGATATATCAAGACATGCTTTTAAAAGCTAATTGTTATAATATTTTATGATGTTTAAGTTCTATTGTTTATTTGATTGTTTATATATAATCTCAAAATAGTCAATGTACCTTGCCTCATTGCATTTAAGTAATTTAACTACTTTTCTTCAGTTAGATTTAAAATATACATATATGGTCCTACATGCAATTTGCAAACATAAGGGATACATTATGTGTTGTTTAGAAAATAAGTTTCATGGATCATTTAGACATACATACACAATTTATCCGTGAAAATGTTATATATCAGTAGTAAATATAGTAGTACTGGAGTATAACTAAAGTACTTTAATAAATTTAGCGATTTTCGTTTTTAGCAATGAGGCATTCTTTGTAGAGGAAGATTTAAAAGAAATCACGATAGAGATTTAAAATAGATTTATTCGCAATATCCCAATACATACAGTTTGTTCAATAATTTGAGTTAAGAGAAAATCATGAATTATTTGCACCAAATCCTATTAGAAATAAATATTCTTAAGTTAATGTTATACAATAATTAATAATAAAATATTCTTTAAATTAATTGTTTTATTTGGGCTGTCAATATTATAACACAATGAAGAAAGAGCGAAAAATATACATTTTTAGAATGAAAACCATTTGAATAGTATACAAGTTGAAGTAACAACTACTTTTTTTTGAATCCAGAAATAAAAATGGTATACTCATGGTAACAAAATTCAAATTCATTGTAATTATTGCAAATGAAATATGCTTAAATAAATGACACAAAAATTCTATTATTTTTAAGAAATACTTTTATTGGGAAAATATATAAGACCTTCCAAGTACATTGTAATAAGAAGGATGCAAATAAACATGGAATCAGGGATACAATTTTGGAATAGTGTGAATAAACCAACAAGTAGAAGAAATTCTATATCTTCTTTGAATTCACTACTTTCATTTAAGTGATGCTGTACACATTGTAAAAAGTTTGAATAGACTTGATAAAATACAAAGTTGATGAATTATTTGACAATAATTCATTAAACACATTTTCTTCCACTTTGTACTATGGAGGCGTTCTCAAGAAATCTATTTTTCTTTTGACTGTACGGAAACATTCATAATATACAATTAGATTCATATATAATAGACGGGAATTAATAAATTTTACAATCACCTACATTAAAATTCTTCTGAAAAATTTCCCCCTTAAGAAAATATTATAAACATTCATACACTAGTGTCAATAGATTTTTCGAGAACGTCCAAAAGATTTAGCTAACTATTGTTTGAACCAACTCACATGTCTGCGGCCACCCCATCCACCTGCAATAAACAATATCCACAAACGTAACTGTCAATGGATCTTATAGAGGTGAACACCTCCACTATTAAAGGTACAAGGTAATTGTTGATTATATTTAACATTGTTTATTAAAATAGACCACAATAATAGAATAGGATAAAATATATTATTCAAATTTATTGACAAAAATAATGTTTTTCCCATTTTGGATCTTTCATTTTTGATAAATATACTGTAGCATCAAAAACTGCTTAATAACTCTTATTAATCTTTTTTTCTTTAAAATTAATATTTTTCTATATTAGTTTATAAGCAGATATGGTGATACAGTTAATGAAGAATAACAATTACCCAGTATCTTTTATTCACTTCTATCTAAGACTGGGCGAACTTACGTAACGACAATCCGTGCATGTGGAAATGAATACTAAAATATTCATTAAAAAATGCTAATACCGCAGCAATACGAAATATTCTACCCTCGGTAAAGTGCGTTCTATTTTAGTAAACCAACTTACCAATAGTAAAATCTTGTAATCGTATCGGCCTCCGAGCGCGTCGGCTCGCATCGACGTCAAATCGTTCACATCACTATAACAACTTAAATAAAATCACTGTCACTTAGACGCTCGTCTTGCGGAACGCTCCCGCGGGAGTCTGGGCCTACTCTAAACACAAACGTCTTAGGCGCGCTTCACTCGGTTGAGTTTGACGTTGCTGGTTCCGTATATGAACCTCTGCCGCCACTCCTCGTACTGCTACGTGCAGACGATGCTGCTGGACGTGGACGGGGGGCGCTCCGAGCTCTGGGACATGGTCTTCTCCGGGGCGGCCTTGCTCCGGTCGTCCTGGGACGAGTTGTTCGACGCGTGCCCGTTCTGGTGGTTCACCTCGTACAAGTTCGACGAGTTCGAGTCGTCGTTGTATGACAAAATGCTGACCTCATCCGTCTACAGAATGTCCAGAAAAAGAAGAATCAAGTTATTAATTAACTAAGAATGCAGTTGACATTATGTGAAAAATATCATAATTTTCGGAACCTATATGTTAGTACGGCTACGAACTTATAGTCTTAAGAGCATGAACAATACTCAGAATTTGATGTTTAAGAGAATTAAGAATACTCGGGAATAAAGAGGATATTTTGCACTAAATTGCACTGCGTTGTATTAAATTGACTCCTCCTAAAATACTGGGTACTTATCGCAAGCGGAGTGTCGCGAAGCATGCGTTGGATGGTCAGACATTAGCGCTTGTGGCACTCACACTGCTCTCGGAGAGGCGCTTGCTCTTCTTGTGCAGCGCGGCGGAGTGCTGCGCGTCGTGCTTGCGCTTGGCGCCGGACGCCGTGCGCTCGCGCTTGAGCAGCGACGGCGACAGGTACTGGTGCAGCTGCTTGCGCCGCACGTGCCGCGCCTGCCGCAAGCGTACGCGCGTCATGTTATCGTAGTCAGGACGGTCACCTACTCCGTGGCACATGCTGAGGAATTTTACTTTTCCTGCCAGTTGTACAGTTGTAGTTGGATAGTGAGTAATAGTCATCTTATCGTCGAAAGACACTGTTACTTAATTTATTCAGTTTTGAGGGTGAATTTTTTTGTTCGACGTTCTAATTGAAGTAAAACTTCTTTACGCACGCTTTGGAGTAAGCTGGTGAATTCCTGACGGAAGCGATACAAAAAGTGTGATCGGGCGCGGCGAATATATATTTGCCGCAGCTAACTAGCTTAATATTATTCAGCAAGCTAGTTAAACGGCGCCGTTCAGTAAAGAGATTAGCCTGTTGATGGACCGGCTAATTAAGCTATGTGCCTGTGATATTTAAACATACACAGACATGGAGTTAGCTTCGTGCACAAAGCGCACTTGTTTTTCATTTATAAAAATGAAATCCTTAACATTACCTCAATGGTCATGCCCTCCCGCAGCATGCTGGTGTTCTCGGCCTGGTAGTGCACGGCCTTGGTGAAGGAGGAGATGTCGTAGGTGAGGTCCACGTTCACGTTGGTCTTGTCGAACACCAGCCCGATGAACCACATGGAGCACACGTTGGCTATCACCTCACCCTGTGGCGTGTGCAGTTATTATTATTATATATTTAAAAAAAACGAACACTAGTACTGCGGAAATCCCAACAGAAATGAAAAAAGGCTAAAGAATAAAAAGCGTGAAACTAGCTTCATCGTCAACAAACGCTTGACTTTGACGTCATCGTCACCGACACTTCTAATGATTCGTATTCACTTCTATTGCGAATTCGGGTTTGCCAATATTCGGTTTTTTTAAGTACACATATATACAAAGTATATCTATAGCTCATGGAAAGCGCTCTGTGACAATGATGCGAATTTAATGGTCTTTTCCAATTTAAAAAATAGCCCAACGCGCCTAAAGCAGTCCTCCATTAAAAAACACTTTAACGCCAGATGTTAAGCCTTTTGGCTACTGCAGTATTAGTCCATGGGCGTTGGAAGTCACTCAGGCGAATCGCCTGCTCATTTTTCCTTTGTTATATAATATTTATATATCAGAGATGATGGTGCTTCTATTGACAGGAGGATTTTTCTAAAAGTTGACTAGCTCAGCAGCATTGGGGACCAAAGCGTATCTCAATAAACAGTGTTGCGGACAGATGATACAAGACGAGTGGCATAGCGACGTCTTTGACCGCGGACGTCGACGGCACAACTAAATGAGTGCTAGAATGGGTCACCCATCTATCACCCGGTCGCAGCCAGAGCAACTTAACTTAGCGACCGACTCAAATGCCGATCACTGATTAGGCCACGAACTCCTCAAAATACATAAATTACTTAATGGCTATCTCTGAACGTGGCTACGTTCTGGTTTGCGACAATGGAGTGCTTGCTAAGATTACTTAATTCATCAGACACTCTCAAATATCATTTCTAACATAATCGATCAGAGAAGTAAGCATAGCAAGCCATATTTCTTCATCCAAAAGCGCGTTAAACTCACCCACCGAAACAACTTCACGTTATTTATCATCAATTATTTAGTCCTTCTCACGAGGAGTTCTGAGAAACCCACTCACCTTACAACTGCCATTACATATGTCATCTTATATGGTCACGAATCTCTATTTCTCATATCGGATGAAACAAATAGGAAACAAACATAAGTACACGTAGAACTTAGAAGGTTACAAGAGCAACGCACACATTTCATCAAACAGAACAAATCCAAATACAAACAAAACCGTATTTTCGAATAGAAAAATCTGAAGCTGATTTGTGGCCTTAAAATAAAATGTTGGCAACTCTATCGTTATTTATTTTAAGACCACAATTCTGCTAATTTCCAGTAAATGATCCCCCATTGAGGTTTTAATTGGGCACAGTAAATGAGACAAATTGAAAAGCTGAACAAACCGACAAAACCGAACCGCAAACCATCGGGAGAGCCCTTACGAGCTTCAACGAGTGCTATCAAATTACTGAGAGGCGGAAAATAGACTTCAGCCACTTAGACTGAAATGTTGCTGAACGAGTAATTATGAAATAACAATAATACTGCAAATGCTCCCAACCTCGAGTGCTTGGATTTATTAAACTTCTTATTTATTACATATACTGGGTGATACCGAGCGTTGCTATCGTAGGACAAATATAGATCTACATTGCCAGGAGATTCGCAGAAGAAGGTCCTTTTCTGACCCGTTTTTCCCCGGCGAATGGGATTCGAAAAAGAGTTTGTCTTTAGCTCCCTGTCCGCTGGTTTTTTCAGCTATATCACTTCCTTGTGGCTACCTCAGTTAGAGCAATAGGAAGGAATATATTTTAAATAAAATAGGCCATAGGAAAGGAAAGTTTTAAAAAAGCAACTTCATTATACTGAATTATCCTCAACGTAAAATGACTATCTAAAAAAGGTACAATAAATACGTAGCATTCATTCAGACGGTGTACGTTTGAAAATTTCGCATTCAGCTCCCAAACTCGTACACTTTATAAGAGAACGAAATTAAATAAAGCCTTCATTCACTCTTCAACTTTGTCGAACAAGCCGAGTCGGTCTTGGATCCCTTTTTGGAATTAGCATAATCAGTTGGGCTCAGGCACGGCACAAGTTTTACCGCTCGTGAAATCGTCGCGTAGGAGCTTTAGAAACACTTATCCCGAGCGAATGTCATATTATTATAGATATACCTGCAAATTACATTGACTGTCAACGCTGTTTTGAACAAATGTGATAGATACAAAATTTATTTATTTCTTTAACGTTTTAGTAGGATTGATTGATTGTAGTTCTTAAGTGCGCGTTAAGAATATGATTGCTACACTGGGAAATGTATAGAAAACGCATAGTGTAATAGAGTATGTTTAATAAAGAGGTAGCAAAAGGAATTATTATCTCACCGCGCCTCAAATTAAAACTCTCGCTATTTTTGGTACTATAGCTTTTGGGTGCGTGTTTTATTTATATTTTTAATATGGCATGAGATTGGTGTATTTGCTTAAGGTCGTAGCTTAATCAGTAGTAGGCATTTATATCAAGGTTAAGCAGTTCTTACCGCGGCCGGATGATAGATGGGCGACCAATTCTAACAGGCTTCTTTTTCAAATATCCAACCTCCTCCATGTTTCGGAAGGCACGTAAATCAGTGCTTCCGTTAAATTTGAGTGATATTAGTCGTGACATTGTGGGGGTTCTGGGGAAGACGGCAGTCGTTCATATTAATTCGCCCCCATAGCCACATCCTCTGCGATTTGAACGGATCCTGGTACTAGACCGAGATAACGTTCTTATCTACCAGTCATTAAACATCACTACCAGAATAAATTGTCAACTATTTCACTACCGTACAACTACTAAGTGACTACAACACTACACGCTGTATTTACATACAATATCACCTATTGAGAAATGTGTTTGCACTTTGTTCTAGGTCCCCTAGAGAAGCCACACCTTCACTTTCACATCAATGAAAATAAGCCCTCATTCGCGCTAGAGTTAAAAAAGTTTTGCGTTATATATTCGCGTTGACGCTTTTTTAGCGTCAGCCATACGAAAATATAGCGTATGTTTATATAAATAGCGTTTAAAATAGATTATTTTCCCAAAAAATAAAAACGTCGCGTTATAAATCGCTGTCGTGTGAACACAAACTTGGTAATCCATACGTTCTATTTGAATTTTTTAACGCGCCGTAAGAAATAGTTCTCTCGTGCTAATAGTTGTATTTCCATAACGGTATACAATTTCTCTATCACTATTAACTCAGATTCTAGAACGACAAAGAACATTTCATCTCGTCATTACAGAAAGCGTTTTGCCGTTGCCGAGCAAACGCAGACGGTTGACGTAAGCTCCTTAATGAAACCACATTAGAGAAAATGGACGTTTATTATGTTTACGAATGCTCGTATAGTATAAAGTAAATATACGACTATATTATTATCTGTATAATAAACCAAAGCTGTTTCATTTGACGTATGTAAATGAAATTTCATTTGAAATGAAATGAAATTTTATCTATTGCCACAATAACGTACGCTATAGTGATACAGTGACTAGTCTTTTCCATGACATCGATACCTCCCAGGTAAATTGTTGTAACTCCAAATTCCTCTGTTCACAGTAGAGCATTACAAACATGTAAAATGAAATAAAAACCTCATTATATAACACATTTCTGTATACAATTATATATTCACTAATGAAGATTATATTATTTTAACACTCAACGCACTACTGAAAAGCTGGAAATTAGAAGTTACAACAAGTTACGTGGGAGGATCCACATATTGCTTAATCTAAGTACATAATAGTCTTTATTTTTATAAATAGGTTGTGTTTATGCTGTGTTCAAATTGTAGGTATATTCCGTAAATTTTATTGAAATATTTGTAAACTACCCTCAATAACATAATGTGTACGCACTTGCATTCTGTTTTGTTTAGTTGGTTTTTTCATTAAACTTTAAGTATGATGTTGCAAATTAATGTCAAAACATGTTAACTTAATTATTGTTTCATGTTTAATAATTATTTGTTTAAAAACAAATGTAACTATTTTATAGTCTCCCTTTTTTTATTGTCCGCTAATTCGGCCGGTGAGTGTATATTTCATTAACATATGCATAAGCATATAAAATTGATCAACAGCTGCGATTTACCACATTCGAAATCCGTTGTGTACATTGTTACCGATAAATCCGGTATAAGCTTTTGAAATAAACGTATTCGGATTTCGGATCAGGGTTGTGATTGAAGTACGTTGATAGTTCCTCTCCTTTGCATGACACAGTCATATCCAAAAATTAAAAAAGATATATCTGCTCCTCTTGGCCTGTCATATGCTACGCTTCCCTTCTTTCGCATATATACATATGTCCAGAAATTTGCTAGCAATTTGATGTCACGATTGACGGTAGGTTGGCAAACTACAGTCAATAACCGTCTCTATAGATTTACAGTTAAGTTGGGTATATCTATATTGTACCATTAGTTTTCAATGCGATGTCAATTAAATTAACCTGCCGTCGCGATGATAATAATTATTCTTGATCGTCTGTAAATTTAGTGAGGCAAGCTTTCGATAGATGTATGACAATACATCAATGCAATGATTACTTGCGGAATTTCTACTTGATTAGACGTGGAATGAGGAAATTTGTAGGTTAACTAAAAGTTACAGACAATATTCTCAGACAGTTTACATTATAAGGAATAAAATATTAGTTCTAGGAGAATCGGCAATCAATACTGAGAAAATGTTTATTTTTGATGGTTTCAATAGGACAAACGAGCAGATGTGAGTGTTTTATCTAATTTTAAGTGACTTCAGTGCTGTTAATCATCTGATGCAGGCTATGGAGCAACCCTAGATCAGATAGGTCGAAAACACTGAAATAAACACGCATTTGCATTCAATTTCGGCCTTTAGAGATATTTGTTATATTGGATTGGTTTCATGGGCGTATCGCATCGTTGTGATCTCGATGTGATTACTTTGTACCACGTTACACGGTGCGGCGTGCATAGCTTTAATTGGTTCAGGATTAATTGTTACTGAATCCACATGAATTTTCATCGAATAGTTAATTTTTTTAGTTCATGTTGACAGGTTTTAGAAATGTTGCTAAATCAGCACATTTATTATTATTTATATTCATAGCTTTTTTCACTTATTCTTTCGCTAACATAGTTGACAATTTATTAAAATTATTCACGCCCTTTATGTGTAGAACTTAAATATACTATACAAGTGACGAATTTTTTACGATAAGCTTATGCTTGACTGTTATCACACCTACTGTGATAGATAAACATTATTGCAGACTACGATAAAACGAACTTTCCTAGAAAATTATTAATCGCTCTTGAATTTCCTACAAAATAATGATGTCCTTATAGAAAATATCTGATTAAACAGACACTAGAAGATCGTTTCGCACCATAGCCGTTGGCAAAGGAAAATATTAATATTATAAATAGTCCTTGTTCTAGTTTTTGCAACTTAGCGCCGTAAAAGGTATGTAAATTTAGCAAGTCTGACGGAGAAAACGCTCCTTGAGCGTTCCTTTGAAATGGTAAAGTAGATAATAAAAAGTGAACACATAAAAAAGTCCATTCTCTCTAATGTGCTTCATTAGGCGCGCTTACGTCAGCCGGCTGCGCGGCAACAGCACCCAGCTCCTACTGTATTCTCGTAGCCTTGGAATGAGTTGCTTTTTCCTCGCACTATGATAATGCAATTAGGGCAAAATCACTACCCATACAATAATTTTGTCAACAGTGATCATTTTCAACAAATAGATAGTAAAAAGTGAACACATAAAAAGTTCATTCTTTTTAATGAGGTTCATTAGACGCGATTACGTCAGCCGGCTGCGCGGCAACAGCGGCCAGTTCCTACTGTATTCTCGTAACTATGGATGAGTTTAATTACTGGTCGTAGCTAGTAAATAAAATAAGACAAATCGTAATAATTGTATAATGGTTTTGTACTAATTGCATCATCATAGTGCTGCATCCTAATTCAGTGCTAAACGTACGATTATATTTATTGTTCTAAAAGTTGTGTGAAAGGAATCATTATTTAGCGATAACATCGCCTTTATACTTCTCTTCTCGTTAGTTATTCTTAATGTATCACTCTGTACTAAAAGATGCAGAGCAATGCAAAAAAACGAAAACGCAAAGATCGTTTTAGCCAACAGGAAAGACTCCGGTCGCACATAATAGTTCGCTGAAAGAGATAAAATACGAATTGATATTAGGAAAACCCCCGCTCGAAAAGAGCCAACTGTTCTCAATGTAATTACGATTACAACACATTCTCATCGTTAAAAATTACTACTGTCGATAATACGTTGTCACATTTAAAGAAATAGCTAAATTAAAGGAAAATACACGTGAATTTTGACAAAAGAAATATTTCGGGTGGAATCTTACAACTTAATATTAAATTTGTAATTTTAAACACTTATGTATGGATTGGATAACGATGAATTCACTGATCCGATGCAGGAGCCGAAAGGTGGGCATAGGAACTCCGTTACATAATGACATAACCGCATCGAGTTCGGGCTCGTTTAATTTGTTTGAGCGAGTACTATATATTTAGTGGTATCCAAGGCTGATGATGGGCCGGGTGTTTGCTATAGGAAATTCGTTATATGATTACATACATATCTCCATCGAGTTTGGGCTTTTACGGTTCGTCTTGACGAGTACTTTACCTTAAGATGGTATTCAGGGTCTGATGAGCTGGAAGGGATCGGTACTCCGGTATAAACGACATAACCGCTTGGATTTTGAACTCGTTTGGATCTTCCTAGCGAGTATTTTGTATTCACATGGTACCCAGGGTCTGATGATGGAGTTGGGAGGTATTGTGTCCTTTAATTTATATTTTTTTACTAAGTGTTATTCGCAACCTCCTCATTGGAATTAATTACATTAAGTTTTATGATTGGGTTGCCAATTTGATTATTTTGGATTGAACATGATTTATACAGAATTTTGAAAACATACACCTACTTTAATGTACCCATGTGGTAGACATTAAGGTACATTAGTGTACTTGCATTGTTTAGAGGTAAGCTGGGAACTAATTCAATTCGTAACGCGTTAAGGCACCTTCGAGGTGTGTACTCGAACGATAATGTACCTTAATGACTGCTTACTATGCACAGGTATTAGCAGAAGGCCTTTGTCCCATTAAATTATAAATTTAACTAAAGTATGTAGCATCATCGTTCAGAGAATGCTAAATTACTTGATCCATTATTATAAGCACTACAATCATGTACATTAGACATCTTTTAAATAAATATCACTTAATTATTAATATTTTGTTTGCCTTAATTGATCTAAGTTGTGTGATGTGTCGCTGATACTTAAAATAGGTTGTATATGCGCTGTAAGTATCAGCAGCTTTTCATCTCCCTGTATTTATACATAATTATAAATATTAAGACGCATTATTTTAATGTTAATCTATTAAAAAAATATCCAGATCAAATCCTGTAATTAAAAGCGTATAAAATTACTTTTCTTCCAGCTACGCAGTAAAGTTATCCTTAATAACTAACATAACAAAAAACGTGTTTTCTGCTTAGAATTAAAACAGTTTAGTAATGTTGTATGAAATTTCATTAATGCATTAAGTTTCATGTAAAATATATGCATTGCATCAAAAAGATACTGGCTAAAATTAAAAATCGACTGTAAATATATAGCGAAGTAGTTGAAAGAAAAGTAGATTGCGCACCTTACTGAAGTGAGTTATTAATGCACTCGTGTTAATTTAGTGCCCTCGCATTTGTTCAGGCGCCAACATAACACCGGTGCATTCATGACTCACTTTGCGCTCGATGCAATAATTTGCTAGTAAGATCAACTATGTATGTCCTTTAATATGTGTTGTACAAGCGCGTTGTACGAGAATAATCCTACAACGCGTTTTCCTACAATGTGGAGTAAACCTACTGTGTTATAGGTGGTGGTATTACAGTACTTTTAATCACTATTGCATAAGAATATTAAAACATAAAATCGGTATTTTTATTCAAAAAAGTCCGTTTCGAAACAGCCTTCGCTATCTACACCTTTTCCATTAGTAAGTACATCGAACTCGAATAATTGCGGACGCAAACGCGATATTCATTTTCAATACAAAGCTTTTCCGTCCATTTACATTAACGTTTTTTAACAAACTAGCTGTTTCACGCGACTTCCTCCGCGATATTCAATGATTTTGTTAAATTTCGACGATTTAAATTCTTTCTATTTTTTTGCGGAACCCAAGATCTTTAAAGCAAATTAAAGTAGCCGTAGAAGATAACATATAAATAAAAATCAAGTGTACAAGAGTGTGCCATTGTTATACATCTCCTCTTACGGGTGTGGTCCGATTTGGGCGCCATTTTGTGTGTATAGTCCAAAGGGTTCGTAAATGGCTTTCAGAGAATTTGAACCCACTAGGTGGCGTTAGTACTGAGCTTTTTGTCTGGCGATCAAGACCTCTGCCGGGTCCGCTAGTTCCTAATAACTTCAACTATTCGCACATGAAAGTCCCAACAAAATAGATAGAACGAGATATGCCGTAACTAAACAATGTCGTCGATTTATTTTTATATTGTTTTTAATAATTTGTCAATTGTTATTAATCTATAGCGATTCGACTTCTGTCAATTCTAGTGGATCCGTTTAAGCCTCTTTGCGTAGTGTATGGTTCAAAATATAATACTTTTTCGAGTCAGTTTCTGCAATCAAATTCGTTTGAGAAACAATAGAAATGAACTCAAACCGGGTTTCGTTCTAGGATACAAGTGAAGTTCGATCCTTCAGAGTTTTATTTCTCAATACAGCGTTAAATTCAATGGGAAATAACTAAAGGAGTGCTTCTTATAAAGCAAGATTGATTAAGACATTATTTTAAGCCGTTTAAGAATGTACCGAACAAGATTAAGCACGGAGCAATGATGTATAGACTCCGCTTTTGAAAGATTAGACGCTTAACGCCAACGGATTTCAAGAGATTTCGCAAAGCGTTTGCTGTTACAAATTAATATTATATTTAAAACAATACGTAAACGCGACTTCGACGCGAAATAAAATCTAAATTAACTCTTAGAGTATTTACAGAAACTCAATGTGCTTGGAAGCATCAGCTCAATGCATCTGGACACTCTGGAGTTATTGACAATAAAATTACCGACGAATTAGCTAGAAAAGGAGCTGAGGTGATGTTCTTTGGTCAAGTCGCTCTATGAACTACGGACAACCTTGAACGCCTGATAGTGACTGAAAAAATGGTCGGTAAAAGACCCAGAGGCCCAAGTTCCTAAAGGATGTCGGACTAAATATCTGAACACCTAGAATTACAAGCGACAAAACGTGACCGATGGAAGCAGCGTACCCAGAAACTCTGGAGTCACGATCCTCAGCGGCGAGGGAACTACTAAGAAAAAGGAAGAAGATATGAGTAACACAACATTGGTAGCAGCGACACACGGCCATTCGTGGAAGTTGATGGAGGAGGATTATATTCAGCACTGTACGCCCCCAGGCTGAAATGAAAACGATGAATCATGATGAAACGGACAGCCGGTTCATTCGAGTGACAACCCACAGCCCTCCATATCAGGAAGCTCATAAACGCGTTGCCCTTTTTCCCTGTTGTATCGGTTTGGTGATATAGGAGTCAGCAGGCACGTGGAAAATTTTCAGTCGCTGGCGCTGTTATCTACTCCTACTCCGTACACGTACAATTACTCTAAAGGTCGATAATATTGTATATAACCTTATTGTAACATACGACAGGTGTGTCGTAAATTTTAATAAGTAATATTTGAACTTCTCAGGCATATTCTGTTCCATACAAGTTTCAAACAAAGTTCACCCATGCCTATTTTCCTAAAATATTAACAATCAAAAATTTTCTTATCAGACTCTTACATTACTTATATTATAATTATATTGGGCAAAACATCACGAAACAAGCTTTAGAAACTTTTAACAGTCCCTGATTCATCAGTGATTCAGTGGTATGTCATACAAATCAGTGATTCAACATTTTTTGTTATCGATTGGCGAATTGCGACATATTTTGACGAGGCGATGGTAGTACATAGCGACATGCGATACCGCACCGTTTGCGCCCGTGGACAAATCCACTACACCAAACCTCTATTAGCCTTAGGCCTTGGCGTAATCACCAAGACTATTTCTGACCCCCCAAAATTGAACGTAATATGATGTTAAATTATAAGGAAAGAAAATATTACATTTTTCTTGAAGATCTTTTAAATCAGTATTAATAGAAAGATGACCAGCACTGTCGTCTTCACAAAAATCAATTTTGCCCTACCCTTATTTCTTCGCTATAGGGGAATAATAATTATTAAAGCATGGCTTGCTTCAAATAACATTATGAATCCACAACCCATTTTTTGCAGCAGGGACCCACTCAAACACGCAATTTCATTAAATTCAAAGTAAAGAGGGTATTGTAAAAAATGGCTGCCTGAAAACTGCATACCACGTTACCAGCCATACTGGAGAAGATAAAAACGACTATACTCTCAGCAAATCTCATTGTGGCATACCACTTTCTGTGCTGCAGTGCTAATTTGCTTAGCGCATAATACACTCGTCTGGTTCACGTTTCTATAGACACAGATAATGAGTACTGTCTCCCATTTCACGTACTGTGTACATAGTATTTTTGTTTCCATTTCTGATAGAATGTCGTCTTGATCCGTATGTTCAACTGATAAAATGGAAATTTTTACTGGCAATTTAAATATATGCAAATCGTGAAAACCGCGTGACGTACAACGATGAAATTTGGCTGGGAGCTAGTTTATAGTCGGTAGACATAGCTCAGAGTAAATTTTTCATACCAATTTTTTAATAGGGCAAGATTAAGGAGTTCTAAGGGCTCTCACGTTGGCAACACTGGGTGCTTCATGATTGGTCGGCGTGTTTATCGTCTGCTTCATGAAGTTTTCGCCAAAAAGAAGTTCAAAGAGGGGTTTGACGGATGGTCAATGAAATATGAGGAATTTAATTTAGATAAATATTATCTAAATTAACTTCCTCAATTTAGATAAATATTATCTAAATTAAATTCCTCATATTTCATTTTCACATTTCATATAAATTATGTTCTACTTTGAGTAATAACAGCATTTTAGTGTACCAATTGTTCTTTACGTTAAATAAAAGTATGGAAGCGAGCAATATAAAGTTTACACTCGCAAGCTTACGCAGAGGAACTCGTGTGGAACGACTGGTAAAAGATAAGTTAAATACCAAGTCTCTAAAAAAATTACTTTAGCAGTAAGACCGCCTTCGCACGCATATTTGTAATCTGAAATATTTCTTTTCTGCATACAAACTGTTTGCAATAAATAATTGTCTTACTTACTTAATCAATTTTTAAATTTGCGTTGCGTTAAATCTCGGCGTTAGCGTGTTCTTAACGTCGTCGATACAAAAATATAGCGTATATGTTTGTATAAAGAGTTGAAAATAGAACTTTGCTCGATAAAACACATTTGGTTAGTGTCACGTGTTATGGAAAATACACAAAGAGGATTTGGTTAATTGGCTAATAAGACGAGCCTAAATTATATATGTAGACTGGCCCGTTGGCGTGACAGTTGACGGATACCCTGCTTTCCGCTCCTGAGGGCTGGAAGTTGAAATTATATTTTTTATTTAGATTTTATAACTGATGATTTATCAATAAATGCCTCAACGCACGTTTCGCTTCGACACCGAAGCATCATCAGGAGATAGACTCTACAAAGGTTATTCGTAAAGTTTTAATTTTGATATTGATTTAATTATAATATTATTTTTCAGATAGCAATTTAATTTTCTTTTCTTTAATTTAATATACTTTTTATGTTTGCTTAGTGGTCTCCTATAATCGAAGGAGCACAAAATTGTTTCGTTCGATTATTTTTTTAAGTTTAAATGTATTGTCTGCATACTTTATTAGAGGTTCTTAGATAAATACAAATTAAAAAATAAATCAATTACGATTCTCAACTGTTACTATGATACTTTATAGCCCCTTAAATGAAAATTTTTTAAATAAATTAAAAGAATAATTAATATATTAACTACACCTTTATTATATGCTTATTTAAAACTATATACAAAACTGTAATTAAAACGACATTGTTATATTTGACAAACAATATAACACGCCGTGGTCGTCATGAATTCGTTTTGACACGATCTTATAGTAAAATGTGTATACATTTTACTATAAGATCGATCGATAAGATATTTATGTGTGTGTAAATCATTTGGCATTGGTGTGTGTGGTTTTAATTTACCTATTTATAATGCATATTTTATAAAAATATTAGCACATTCGTGCACCCCATATAAATTATAACTTTGCCAAATTTCATACTCTTCCGTCCGTTCGATTTTCGTAAAATGGTACCGAAGGCATTACGTTTTAATATATAGATTACTACATAGAGACGACTATATAAGTTCATATATTCTTATAATACGTAGCTACGCTCCTGCAAATATCTTCTGAGCAAACTGACACATTTTGCAATATTATCAAATTCCTATCGGAGGCAAAACGTCCTCTGTTATTGGTTCTCTCCGTAAATTACTTTAATATCTCGTGCCACCGGAGGATAGCTCCGTGAAAAGGATATGAGATTTTAGAGCTTCAGTGGTTATTTTTTCATCTAGCTCTTTATTTATATATTGGAATTCTTACTTTATTCTAAATTAAATTTATCAATAACTTTAAAGAATTATATTCCTTGTTTTTCTAACAATTTGTCAATTTTCTCATTTTGTTTAGTGGCTTATAAAGTAACTCAATTAACCATAATGAAAATGTTTTCATATAACAACCACTGTCTGGCTCCAGCATCAGATTGTATGCTGATGCTCGTCGAACTTATTCGAATTTCGAACACTGCAATGTGATTGATCCGATACATGCACGTGCTTTCTAAGTTAACCCGGTTATAGTAGATGATAAGTTACCACCTATTTTCGGGTAACCACTATGATTGAAGTACGGTCGTTTATATTGTTTAGAGGTTCGCTGTGGCTACCACGAAAAGCGACTGCTACACCACCTGTTGGACCATTACAACGTGCTGGAGCGGCCCGTGGTCAACGAGAGCGATCCGCTTCAGCTCTCCTTCGGCCTGACGCTCATGCAGATCATAGACGTGGTAAACTATTGCAATACTTTCTTCATTTCTAGTACCTCTTTCTCACATAAGATCGGCGTGAAGTGGCGGCAATGCTGTCACGTCAAGTGATGGTATTGTTGTCGCGTTTCGTCTAATTTGATATCCGTATCAAGTTTAGAAACTTCTACAAAATTAATAACATCGCCTTCGGCTTTTGGCGTGGTGAATGTCAGATTTTTGTAACTACTGCTACTAATTCTATCCAAAGCTGCTTTAAAGTTATTTTTTAGCTCTTCGTTAACTTTTTTTAAATCCTTTTCGATAGAATCATTTAAATTCATATTTAGATCCGGCTGTATTAAAGCACTAGCGAAATCATTTGGTGTACTTTTTCTGTCTCTTATATCATCAGGATAGGGAAAGGGCAATATCGACTCTGCTTTTACAACAGGTAAGGTATTTCCTACAATGCACGTGTCATCTTTTCGCAAGTCATCAGTTTTGATTTGATTGTCTTTTTGATCGGTATTAAAGTTATTATTGTTTTTTTCAAAAGGAGAGTTAAAAACGCAATCGGAGCCCTCACTAAAAAGAGATACTTCACTCACATAACTTTCACCAAAAAATTCGATACTAGTTGCTTCCTTTAAAGCATCTTTAAATTCTGTGTTTTCGTTAAGGTTATCCGTACTGTATGACTTGGGCTTGCCATTTAGTAATCCAGAAAGATTTCTACTAAAAATTGTTCCATCGCGACGTTTTGACTCTTTATTTGAATCAGACTTAGAAACAAATTTTGTATTTTCGTCTCTTACGCTATCTGACTCAGCTATAGCGTCCTGGCGACGAAGATTAAATTTTGAAACTTCAAAGGCGTTTTGCCTTTTGAGATCTTTTGCATCATAAGAAAGTAGAAATGTTTCCGCTACAACTTGACTAGAAGTATCAGTTGAGCTTGATTTATTGCTCTCATCGTCATTCGACTCATCCACAGTCACGTTAGCGATATCGATTTTGAAGCTATCAGAGTCACATTTTTCGAAATCTTTTTGAGGTGGGGGATTGTTTAATTTGAAAAACGCCTGATCAACAAGACTAGTAGTGTCTTTAGTGAGTTCATTTACACTATGTACTCTCGATAAATATCTTGTTCTTATATTTTTAAATATCTCTTTGGAGGAGCCATCGCTGTTAGAGTCGAGGCTTTCAGAGTCTTTCGACAAGCTTTTCCCGTCATCGGAATAATTTTGTGCGCTATCCACAGAATCTTGTTCTACACCTGTTTTGGTACATTAAATTTTGGATTAGACATGTTTAATAAACATATGTACACGTTGCTGTAATTAAATGAAGACAATTTCTGTTAGTTCTATGATCGCAACTACATTTGCAAGCCGTACATAGAATTAGTGCGTGGAAATGTTGTTAATATTCGGTAATCTATATTCGGAAATCTTCACAATGTTCTAACATTCCTAATACATGCATGTCAAGAAAACAAAACTTAAAAAAACTATGCAACGCATAATACTAACTAAAATTGCAATTCAGAATATTCTCAATAATTGTCTTTAACGACTATCAAAAAAAAATTGCTAGCTCACATTAATATTTAGACAATTTAGACACTTAAAATGTATACATATAATACAGTGTTAGTTTTATTGTTTAAACATTCTGTATGAGTTTTATTTAGTAAACAGTAATATGACGCTGCTTACAATTTTTTTAAAAGCTACCACTGATTCGGAAGAGTCGAGCTACGAGAAGAATCAGCAAGAAACTCGTTAGCCACTCTTTTAAAAATAGTTCTTACAGAAATTTTTCACATTTTTGCATGTTAACTATCAAGCGCAAAACTGGAGCGACCTAACTCCAAACAGTTTTATCTTTAATATAGCCTTCCACTGTATAGTGCGCTTTAGGAACAACCGTGTTTTTTACGTGTAGTTTAAATTAAAATATTAAAAATTATATTTAATAATAAATAATATATTACCCTGAAGGCCTTCCCACACGTCTGACACACTTTGTCCCCGGCTTCTTTGACGTTACAATGAGCGTACTCAATATGCTTCTTCAAGGTCCTCAGTGACGCAAACGCCTAAACAAATTTGAAATAAAATTCAAAATTAATAGAGCCGGACGCTTTTCGGAAATCCATGACGAGCATAACAAATTAAAGCATAGTGTAATGCCCCCAAAAAAGGGAACATCTATATTAAAGCTGTACCTTATCGCAGATGGAACATTTATGTTCAGGGTTTCCTTTGTGTTTGGAGTTGACGTGGTCGCGGAGCTCGTCGGGGTAGCGGTAGCGCTTACCGCATTCCGAACACTTATGAGGGTAGCTGTGACGTTTAAAAAAAAGTGCTCAAATGTTTCAAACCAAATAACCATATGGGGTAATAACCTCCCTTGTCGGAACACCATAAGTAATAGACCCATTAGGTATCTTCTTAGAATTCCAGTCTAGTACTAGGGACAGCTTAGATTGCAGAGGATGTGGCTGTGGGGCGAGTTAAGACAACCGATTGCCATCTGAAATTATCTCTGCAACATCACAACTGATATCACTCAGTGACATTAATCGGGTCCCATTGTTTTAAGTGCCTTCCGAAACATGAAGGAGGTCGGATATCAAATATAAAGCATTGTTTGAATGGGTCACCCATCTATCACCCGGTCGGAGCAAGAGCTACTTAACGTACAACTCAAATGTCAACCACTGATTAGGCAACGACCTCCTCCTGTTAGATATGATGAGGTACACTACTACCTTTTCTTTTGCCCTAACAATAATTAACAAAACAAAAAAGAAACTATTCAAATTGGTGCATTAAGTTCTTAAGTTATGCACGTGCATACATTTCAGCGACTCATCTTTATTCGCGACTATAAATTGAGATGTAACTATTCTATCTTCCGAGTTGGATTAAACTGCACAAGGTGTGCAAATTTGATTAAAATAGGTTTAGTAGTTAAGAGAGTCCATCGCGAACAAACAGCGTGACGCGTAATTAATATATATATATATATATATATATATATTTAGTCGCGCGTATGAGTGTGTGTGTTTGTGCGTCCGTGCGTGAAAAAACAACAGCGAGTGACTGTTTTATCATTCATAAATATACTTACACTTTTTCATCGGCGTGAACTCTCGCATACTTCAGATGCAGTAAATAGCACCTCTTTTTCGTAAACCGCTTGTTGCAGTCCGCGCACTAACCTGTGCGTCTGTTTTTGCCAGGTAATCTGTAAATAAAAAAGCAATTGGATTTTACAAGGAATAACATAGACTACTGCTCATAGAGTTCCTTATTAGGTTTCTTAATAAGTTCCTCAATTATTTACTCGATAAGTTCCTTGACAAGTTCCTCAACTAGTTCCCCAGTCAGTTCCTCAATTAGTTCCTCAGCAAGTTCCTCGATAAGTTTCTCACGTCATAATGTTCAATATGCAGCTCCGATTTTGGCTTAGACGAACAAGTAGAAGCAATGCAAAAACTAACGACACTCGTGTCTGCAGCTAATTTAAAAGTTGAATGTAAACTTTTGGATTCATCATAGGTACCGGGAATTCGCGAAACTGGGACGATGCAAAACGACAATGGCGCCAAGCAACTCGAGTGCCGTATTTTCGAAATGCATGACTGGGACGTACGAAAAGTCAAATAACACTCCGCGTATATCAACCCGATGAATATCTGCCCCCGACAAAAAAGTAATATCGTCGGAAAAAATAATAATAAAAAGCCGGTAGGGTAGAGTGAGACCCGTATACCCGGTTCTTGGAAGTGTGACAGGGATGGTAGATATTTCGAAGCACCTGCCACCCTTCACCTGGCGCGGCTCGTTCATATTTGATTAGGTTTTGTTAGAACGCCAGTTGTGACTAGGAACTTTAGCTGTAGTAACTGCTAATGAAAGAGTACGTCGCACATAACAGGACACATTACTGTTTTATAACTATTGTTTGGAGCACTTTATCTCTAGTGTGTTAAATAAGTAATTAACTAGTAGAGCAGGCCGTGACCTAATCAGTGGTCGGCTTTTGAGACTATCGCTAGGCAGCCTTGTCGCGACCGGGTAATAGATGGGTGACCGGGTAATAGACCCATTCTAACATTGCATTATATTTGATGTCCAACCTCCTCCGTGCTTATATATATATGGATGAAATGCATGCAATGTTATTGAAGTAAAATATTCTTTAAAGACGTTGGGCATTTTTTTAAGATGAGAAACACCATTGAACTCGTGACACTGTTACCGTTACTGACACCTCTGTATGTTTAACTTTTTACTTCTGTTGGCACTCTTGAAGTGCCACTTCCTTAATAACACTAACAATTAAGTGAGTCAGTACAATCACTCACTAATTCCTTTGAGGGTTTTTTATAAAACAATAATCATCATCGAAATATAATTTTTTATTCAACGTGTGCGAAGCCTCGGGCTAATGTTAGTGCACAATTACGTCTGACAAATAAATACATTAGTATAGGCAGTTATTAAGTTTCGAATTGACTGCGGTTATAACGTGGTGAATATCGTGAGAGTCAGATGGAAAGAAAGAAATATGAATGAATTCTAGTAAGCACTGTACCCAATTGCGAATGTTTATTAAAAAAAATGAATGTATTTAACAAACCAACAAGCACTGGAATACTTTAAAATATACCGCCGCAATAACACAAAAACTAGCTACGAACTAATAAACCTCAAACAAAAGCGATCCGTACAAGTGCACCGACGTGAACAGCAGAAATCGAAGTTGGGCAGTTACCGGAGTTATCAGTTTTACCGCTTCTGAAACAATACTTCCATAAAACACAGCGAAACTGGACTTCAGAAGTTTTATGATGCACAGCCATATCGGATGTATAAGGTCTTACAAGCTAAGACAAAACGCACGTTACTCGGTTGGCTCCCCACCATTCCATCACCATTCTCTGTGATTCCTTTTTAAAATATTTTTAACATCCTAGTATTTCCATAAAACACCATTAACAATTTCACTTCAAATGTGTTAAATTTGAACTTCAAGTTTTGGCTGACTCTTTAGCAGAATCGGCAGTGACCCTGACTTCCGCTCCGAGGCTGTGGATTCGAATCCCGCCTCGAGTCTGGGTGTATTATCTATATGTATGTATCTACAAAAAATATATATTTGCGTGTAACAGGCGTCTGTACCTATAACACAAGGATTAAGTTGTTTAAGCTTAGGAACAGACGTCCACGTGTCATATAGTCCTATATTTATTTATTTATTATAACTTCCTGCATGTATATAAATATCTATCTTTAATTTAGTTGCAGTGCATGTAGATATTAGAAGTGAAGTCAATGACTCTGTAGTGAAGTTAGGAATCTTGGAATCGTACCAAAAGCTAATGGATGTATGCCAGACGGCTTGGCGCATTTAAACCAACAATCTAGTTAAAGCAGTAAATGCTATTCACAATCGTTAATTAGCTATTTATGTAGCATAAAAATGAGACGCTATATCCTAGAATATATTAATTTTGAATTTTTATTCATATAACTTCAACTAAGGACGTTAGCGGTTTTAAAATTAATTGTGTAATGTAAAACCCTATCAGCCATTGAAGCGGTGGATGGATGTGGTAGAGGAGGATATGAGAACCAATGGACTAACAATACGAGAGGCATAAGATCGGGCAAAGTGGAGTCGTAAGACCGTTAAAGCGGACCCTGGTCATGTCACCGGGACAACGTTAAGAAGAAGAAGAAAAACCTAGACCACAATTGCGATGATAAATATCGATATTATCAAATCAAATCCTTTCCCATAACACTGTTTGTTCTTAAGCCAGTATGAGAGGGGTTTTTACTCGGATAAACCGGGCAGAACTTTGTACAAGATTATTAAAGCAATATTATAAGATAAAAAACTTTTCTAAAATTTAATTAATATCTTTTTTACACTGCTATAAATGCTACAAATGTATGAGCCAATAAGATTATTTTCACCTAACAATATTAAATTCGTAATATACAAAATATCATTGAATTCTGAGAAGGTTTATTGATACGATTGTCATAGAGAAGACAGGACAAGATAAAAGGAATTTACCTTTTATCTGTTTGTCGGACAAATAGGTGCATATGGTGATTGACACATCCTTTGCATATTACGTGACGGTAAGATAATATTGTTCTTTGTGCAATATGCATATCAGATACCGAAACAAAAAGCCTCAATAGCTCAACGGCTTAACGTATGGACTGAAATCCGCAAGGGACCCGGTTTAAACCCACCGCCGTTGGAGTATTGTCGCGTCCACTCCTAACACAAGCTTTTAATTTAAGCTTAGAAGGATGCGAAAAGGGAATATTAGACATTTAATTAGAGGTAGCGCCATACTTGTAGCCGAATTGGGCCGGCGCGTCCGGGTACCAGTACCTCTTTCTCACATGATATCGGCGTGAAGTGGCGGCAACAATTTTTCTTTTGCTACCTATGCTTAACTATTAGAGATGCACGAAAAATATGAAGTGTCATAAAGAACGAATTGTCCGATAAAATATGTATGAAAAAAAAATCGGATACATTGATCGAACCGAAAAAAATTATCGATATAAAATCATCATCAATCAGGAATTCAAAAAAACCAACCATTTAGGATACAGTTTGTATTTCGCCAGTGTTTTTAGTGAATGCATGGAATAATACGTAATCGCGCGACGTTTTGGCGTTAACTATTAAAGAATTTGTACTAGTTACACTGTTTATACCGCTAGAGGCGCTAGTTACGTAAAGAGAAACTTTAAATCGAATAATTTTTAATATAGAGGTACTGATATTTAATAGGTATGGATTTTTTTTTAAATAGAATATGTCCAAGAGTGGACGTCTACAATCTGAGAAGAAGAAGAAGCGCATCTCTAAGGGGTCAACCATAAATTACGTCACACGTTAAAAGGGTGGGGTGCACCGAAATGTGAAATTGTGATGGACAGGGAGAGCGGGTCTACAGCCTTGTGACGTCTCATATTAAAGTTAAGAATAAGAAAATAAAACGGAAAAATATTAACTGTTGTTTTCTTTTCATTGTATGAAATACGTGCATTAAATTGAAAAAATATGTGATGTATCAAGCGGGAGGTGGTATGGAAATTGTGACAAAGTGTGACAAGAGAGGGAGGAGTTCAAGAACTCGTGTGACATAATGTAAGGGTGACCCCTAAACATGAAAACCAAGCTATTTCAACATTTTAAAAGCATTTTTTGAGAGTAAAATTCTAATTAACAATAAGGCCATTTTTATACAATTGTACCAGGCGATCATAGCTTACGAGAAGACCTCGTTGGCCTGTCTGCAACACCTGATGAAGGTAGCTCTTCGCGGTAGTTCCCTCAGTCTCGCAGCACCCACGTACGTGCAGGCGGATCTGAGTCCACCTAGGATGTCTTTGACGGTCGTGCTGACATCGCCCCTGTACTCTACTTCTACAGTCTTACATAAGAAGTCAAAGTCAAATTTTATTCAATTTTGTTCATTTACGTTGTTTGTCCGCGATGGACTCCTAAACTACTTAACCGATTTTATTCAAATTTGCACACAATATTCAATTTGATTCAACTTGAAAGATAAGATAGCTTACAAGTCAATTTATAGTCGAAAATAAAAATGAGTCGCGGAAATGTATGCACGTTCATAACTTCCGTACGACTGCACCAAATTGGATAAGTTCTTTTTTGTGGTGTTCGTTGTTGTTAGGACAAGGATTGTGTAATAAAAAAGGAATGGAAAATAAAAAGCGAAAAGGAAGTGGAACGGAAACGGAAACGAAACAGAAATGAGAACGGAGACGGGGAATTATGTTATAGGATAATAGAATGTAGTAAAGTGTAAGTAAGGTAGATAACTTAATGCCTGTGTTATAGGTAACAGACGCCAGTTATACACAAATATTTTTTTTGCCAATATGTACATACATACATTTTTTTATGTTACAAGGGGACAAACGAGCAGGCAGCTAAGTGCCTACTGACGCCCACGGACATCTGCACGACCAGGAGTACAAAAACTAACTCACGCAAGCGAAGTTTCTACTTACGATCACTATATATAGACTTTCCGACGAACAACTGTCGACGAAGCGCGGCCGTCCCGGGCGACTCCAACAAGCCCGGACTCGAAGATTTTCCTTTGCGGTGGTTGTGCATATCGACCTTCGCTCCTACCTTTCATTCCTCGCCGAAAAGCTTTCCATCTTGGTGTGCCTTTGCCACATGTATTATTAATTTGATTGTAAGAAAGCTATTTAAATGTCATTAACGTAATTATTTATTATATATTTACAGCTGCATTCTCTTGTAATGGCCCCAATGAAGAATACAACTCGTGCCCTCCGTATTGCCCGACAGATGACTGCAGCCAGGCTACTGAAAGTGGGAAATGTCCTTTATTTGGTCGAATTTTAATAGTCGTAGAGTGCAAACCAACTTGTCGCTGTAAGAAGGGTTTTTGGAGAAAAAATGGAATATGCGTCCCTTACGCTGAATGCAAATCCAAGTCCTAGAAATGTTCTGTGCGTCGATTAATATATATATATATATATATATATATATATATATATATCCTAAATGAAATACACTCGGGAGCAATGAGAGCAATTTATCTGTAAGATGTTTTTTTAAATACATTTTTTAAAATATAAGATATAATATAATATAATCCCATGTTACAAATTATTTTTTTTAAGTAAAAAAATTAAAATGTTTTGCAAAAGAATGTTCCCATGTGCGATTTTATTGCACCCAAGTGTATCATATAAAACTATGTCAAGTTTAGTAAATATTATCAAGAGCTATATAGCAGTAACACACTCTCTATATGAAAAAGTAAATGAATTCAGAATGAGAAGTAAATAAGGAAACAGTCAAATATGCGGTTTGGTTACTTTTCCCAAAAATGCATATATATTTTTAGTCTTCTCGAAGTTGTTTGCAGTCTAATACCGGAGCCAGACATAGCTCAAAGTGTTTGTACATTTTTTAAATTGAAGTCTGCAAATTTCTACAAAACTTTGTGAAGTTACACAAGGTCCCCGGCCACACTACTTGATCATTCAAATGAAGCTATGTCTGGCTCCGGCATAAAGTTTGACATTCCGCCGGGTATATAGATACAGATTATATATCGATAACCATAGACAACTGCACTACGAGAAGTTATTAAATGTCGGTCTTAGAGAAATCGATATTATCAGCATCGATTCTAATATATCGGTTCAGGATTTAAAGCAGTCATCAGGAGCCACAGAGACGTACAGCGAGATGGGAAATGCGTTACCGATGTGTTAACGACCTTTAAAAGAATATAGAACGCAATCACCACCGGTATACTGAACCAGGTCTATTTTTGTTCAACTTGATCGTTACGTTTCTAAACACAGTAATTAAGAGTTTTATATACTTTTTGTAGAACTCTTATGTTGTATAAAAGACAAAATGAGTTTGAAATGTGTTATATTTACAAATACGTCTAGTGATGGTGTTGTTGTCGTGTTTCGTTCGGTTTTGTGAGACTTCCCGGTGGCCTAAACTCGTCATTAAGGGCCGGCAGCGCATCTGCTGGCCTTCTGGTCGTGCAGATGACGTCTGTTCCTAAGGTAGACAACTTAATGCCTGTGTTTTAGGTAACAGACGCCTGTTGTACGCAAATATATTTTTTTGTAGATATAGATAATACACCCAGACTCGAGACGGGAATCGAACCCACGACCCCCGGAGCGAAAGGTAGGGTCACTGCCCACTCCGCCAGCGGGCCAGTTGTATTACTGTTGAAGACTCAATAAAAAGGAAGCTTCCCGTAGTTATGTCTTAATGCAGGACCCGTTGATAAAACCAGTTCCCGGTCCCATGATTGTTATTTTTTTTTTGCTTTGACCGGACACCGGGATCAACTAGAAAAAGAAATGTATATACATCTTCTTGCCAGCGTCATACCGGTCTAGTACCACGTTCGGCTTAGATTGTAGAAGATGTGTCTATGGGGCGAGTTAAGATGACCGAGTGACGTCTGATATCATCCCCGAAATCCCCACAATCCCACGACTAATATCACTCAGTGACTTTCATCGGGACTCACTGTTTTATTTGTCGAAACAGGGACGAAGTCGGTTGTTAAGTGTTAGAATTGGTCACCCATCTATCACCCGGCCGCGGTAAGAACTGCTTAACCAAGCGATCGACTCATATGCCGGCCACTAATTAGGTTACGACCTCTTCTTGTCTTTATCAATAACCTTATAAAAGCTCTGGGTACTTTCAAATACACTAAAGGTATAATGTCTCTTTGGTTTCCTAGGGAACTCTTATACCTCTTCTGACACAATGTGTAATGCCGGAGCCAGACATACCTCAAAGTGTTTGTACATTGTTGTCCTTGAAGACTACAAAGTACTACAAGACTTTGCGCAGCTGCAAAATGTCCCCGGCCAAACTTCATGATCATTGACATGATCATTCAAATGAATTACTTTTTTCTTATGTCTGGCTCCGACATAAAAAAAAAGTAATGATTTAAACAAGTCTTAAAGAACGGAAATAATCGTGCTTTGGTTTAAAAGAAGAAAATTACTTCTAATACAATAGACAGTAAGATCGCTCAAGAATTCCGGTCAATAAATCGCAAAATACAATCCACGCGGTGATAACTTGTTAAATAGATCCGCAATAGTCCATTGTTTGCAAGTAACCAGTACATTTACAAGTCAGCGCTTTCAGTTATTGTACAAACAGCGGTATGTATAAGACAGCGCTTTCAGCGATTTAAGCACAACCGTATTTACATTCAGCAGGTTTAGCAATTTAATTTATCAGCGCTTAAAGTGTGCTGTTATAAAAACAACAAATGACTTAAGAAACTCGTGTGCACCTATTTACAATTCAGCGTATTCAGCGATTAATTTAGAAACAGCGGGCGTAGGCATTTGCTGCTGTTATAACAACACAATATTGACTTAAGAAGTTCGTATATAACTATATTCATGTCATCGCTTACTAAGCAGCGTTTAAAGACAGTCAGTGGCCAATGGGATTCGAGTTTTGCTGTCGCAGCGCTTAAAGTATGCTGTTATAGCAACACAATATTAAATAAATAAATAAATAAATAAATATATACAGGACTATATGACACACGGACGTCTGTTCCTAAGGTAGGCAACTTAATGCCTCGATTATTAGATGTTGATAATCGTGTTGTTTTACCAATAAATAATCAAATTCGTATTCTTATTACAGCTACTGATAATTCTTTATAATATTAGTATGGATAAAACATCCGAATGGCTCACATTAGCATTATTTTTTACTCCCATCAGGTAATTACAGAAAAGGACATAAAATCTCATGTCACGATGTATGTTCGCGATAAACTCTGAAACTACTACACCTATTTTGATGAAATTTCGTAGTTTTCTTTAATTTAATCCAATTTAATATAAAGGTTAGTTTATACCTTGATTTAATACCGTAATATTATGTATGGCCAACGAAATGTTTAACACAATAATCGCGTATATTCTACAGTAAGCAAGCCAGCGTTTGGGTAAGACAACGTCTGCTAGGCCCGCTAGCTTGTAAAATCACTGATATTTGAATGCAACGTACATCCAATATTACCATATCTCCAAATGGCCACATTATTGTGACTATCACAGCCGCCATATGTATTGATTCCACGTTACATGATATTTAACGACCCGGCATGTTCAAGCAAAGCAATCGTGATGTAACTTTTGAATACATAATCTATGTTGTACGTATGAATACTACACTTTTTATCCCTCTTGTCACACAGTGTCATCACCTTGTCACAGAGTGTGATGAAGATAGCGATAGCGTGACTATAATATTATACTGTTAAGTTTTGCAACTTCCAAGCTGTAATTTTTGCCACAAAAAGTAGCTCATGTCCATCTGCACGGTCCATTCTATCTGTATACCGAAAATTGTGAAATTAGACTCAGCAGTTCAAGCGTGAAAACGTAACAGACACAGTGTCTATACCCAAAATCATCAAAATTGGTTTCGGGATTTTGGCGTAGGAACGTAAAAGGCAAAGTGACTTTTATATTTAAAATACTAGTAAATCTCTATACCGTTAGACAGGCCCGTTGGCGCAGTGGGCAGTGACCCTGCCTTCCACTCCGGGGATCGTGGGTTCGATTCCCGCCTCTAGTCTGGGTATATTATCTTAATCTATGTATTTATATGTTTAAAAAAATTATTTATGTATACCAGGCATCTGTTACATCATAACACAGGCATCAACCTGAGGAACAGACGTCCGTATGTCATATAGTCCTGTAAATATTTATATTTATTTAATTATGGGAGGAGGAGAAAAGGACATTAAGGATTTTGAAACTTATTTTTAGCAATGACATGTTTTATGTATAAAAATCTAAACAGCCGAAACTCCATCGGTAAACCTTTGAACAGATGCTCCCCATTAACGGAAGTATTGAGCGAGCGACGGAAATCATGTTATCGGCGTGCGATGTTATCGCTCCACTTTAATTAGCGGCTCATTTACTGACAGCTTGATGAGCTCACTGATTGACAGCCCCGAGCATATGAGTGTTATTAGCGTGGCCTTGTGAATCCTTGACTCCTTTCTTCACACATTAACACACACATACACACACACACACGCGCGCACACACAAAGAAACAACACGCGCACGCACACACATGTGCACACACACAGAGACAGAGAGAGAGAGAGAGATACGCGCACGCACACACACACAACAGGCATTAAGTTGTCTACCTTAGGAACAGACGTCCGTGTGTCATATAGTCCTATATATTTATTTATTATTTATTAGTTTTTAAGGCGATTAAAAACCATTATACGCCTTTGTCCAAAACAGATAAATGTATACCATTTATGGCCATTCTTGCGTAACCATCACAACAACCATATACGAAAAAGGTCAATTGTTAAAGATATGATGAAACAATTTTTTATTTGACATAAAACTGGTCGAGGTTCGGCTGTTGGTTGGATCTTCCTTTATGGCACAAAAAACCCGGTGGCGTAATAATTAAAAACTAGCTGTTACAAGGCATTTCGCCTGTTAATAATTTTAGCTATGTAGTTATAATGATTTTTCATATCATACTAGCGACCCGCCCTGGTTTCGCACAGTTGCAACATAGATAGACATGTATTATGCATTTAAACATTCCTCATGTATCACTCTGTTTCCCGAAGAAAACCGCATTAAAATCCCATGCTTAGTTTAAAAGAATGTTTTTCAATCTGTGGGTCGCGACCCTTAAGGGTTGTAAAGTATGGTCGCTGGCAAAGGAAAAATATAGATAATCATAAACATTTAAACTGTAAATGCTCCAAGGGGGTGGCCAGATTTTTTAATCATGGCTCACTTGAAGTTTTCAACCTGCGAAGGGGTTACGTATCCAAAAAGATTGAAAAACACCGGCTTAAAAGATACATGAACGTAAAGCAACTTTATTTTACACTATATAAAGAAAATGATTTTATTCAAGTCAAAGTCAAAAATCGAGGGATTAAATTTTTTTGAGAATTCTCGATCCTTTTGCTAAAATAGACACAGATAGATAGATATATATGGATTTTAAGTAATAAAACAAGAATTGAGCAAATCAAAACCAGAGTTAATGTCAGCCAAACATGGCAAATTATCATAGACGCGTCCACATAGAAAGCCAGGCCAAATGTAAATGATCAAGCTAATGGCATATTATATTAATGCAATCTAAGCGGACCCTGGTACTTGACCGATTTTAACATTTGTACTTTTCATAAGAGTTCTATTAAAGGCGCGCGTTTTAACAATATATCGCTAGTTCAATGGTTTTTCGTATCGCAATAAATTCCCAACACAACTAAAGTTTTCACTCAACTAAAATCTTTTACATTTAATAAAAATAAAAGTAGCTTCAACTCGCGACTTCATACGCGTTGTTTCCTTCGACTTTCATACAAACTTTTAATCCTTATTTCACCCCTTTATATTTTCATTTTCTCGACAGAAGGTAGCCTATGTCGTTCTCCAACGTCCAATCTATCTATATACTGAAACTAGAGGATAAGGCACACGTTGTTCCGCCAGAGGCACGAACGCACCCACGCAGAGACGAACATTTCAAGCCGTTCGAATTCGAAGATTCGACTGTATTTTATGATAAAAATGGGGGCCTGGGCCCACAGGAGGCAAGTCTTTATCGTGTCAAGTTTTTAATCAATGCTGATGCAACCCGCGTTGGCACTAAGGAGGGTCCGATATGGGCCCAGCACGAATATTTTCAAAGTCGAATCTTCGACTCGAACGGTTCGACATGAGAAGCACAATACCTATTAAAAAGGGATTATGGGAATAACATTATGCTAGAGAGAATGTTCTTTTTACTGAATCGAATTATGAATTTAAATACTAATATATTAAAAATTATAGGTCGTAATACGGAACGTTATTGCCTTATTTACTTTAATGAAATTTACTTACTGCGGAGGTGGACCGGAGCTCGACTCGTGGTGATGCAGGCTTGTGTTGGGAGCGTGCGACGAGGTAGGTCCGTGTGAGAGGTGCGCCGACAGTTGAGTGTGTTGTGTGTGGGACGAGTGTGTCGTATGTTGTGTGTGCTGTGTGTGTTGAGTGTGGGATGTGTGCGACGAGAGCGGTGTGTGAGTCGCCGGCGGGGAGGTCGGCGCGTGCTGCCCGTACGCAGAGTGGGGGGCTCCGTCGAGGCGGCGGCCCGCCATCACGGCGAAGGAGGAGCCTCGCTCGGGCGGCGGCGGCGGGTTGGCGCCCTCGGCCGCGCCCGACAGAGACAGGTTACTCACGCTGGCCAACACTTCTGTTATACGGCTCGTCTCCGAGGACGAAATCTATGAAGGAATACGTTGATTTAACCCGAAGCTTTATTTTTGAAGGTTTCAAGACTCATTCATAAGATTTGCCTCGGATGTAACCACACGGTAATATTTTAAACTGAATTTATTCCGGAAATATGCTCACCGTATGCGAAGTGTATCCGTTGGTGAGTTCAGGGCGGGGGCCCGATTTGAGTATGGACTTGGGCGGCGGCGGTTGTCGCATCTCCCGCGTCTCCCTCTCCACTTCCCGCTCGGGCTCAGGGGACGGACTCTCCTCCTCGCCTCCGCCTTCACGTTCTCCGCTTTCATCCTAAATGTATTGAAATGATGTACTTTTGAGATTTGTATCAGTATTCAAAAAATCGGGATCAAGTCAGTGATAGATGTTTGTATAACAACCCTAACCGTTCATGGAGGATTGTAGGTTATATCTATCAACTTGGTAATTTTGAATCCAAGTTCAAGTGTCATCTTGTCGGCTGTTAATCGACACTTATTTTTTGGACACTCCCGTTCACCCGAGTGGGTCCGACTCACGTGGCTGTAGATTACAAGCCCTACTGCTCCCAAGGTTAGGTAAAGCAGCGCGCTAACCTGGTGCTGGGTGGCGCGGCGCTCGAAGTCCCGCTCCAGCTGCAACGCGCGCAGCTGCTGGTTCTGCACGGGCGTGCGAGACGCGCCAAGCGCCACCAGCGCTGCGATCGCTGCGTCTCTATATATTAGAAATTATTTTATTAGCGTTTTTTCCGTCAGTCAAAACTTTACTAATGGTCTTCGTTAGCCCATACAGCCTGACGAACAACTGTCGCGAGGGCGAACACCAGCCGGCGGATGCACACCGGGTAGTGGCGGGTTACGCACCTGCGCGCCCTGGCGGCCGCTCTGCGCGCTTCGGCCTGCCGCTCGCGCTCCTCGCGCTGCCACGGGTTGTGCGCGGGCGGGCGTGCGCGTTCGCCGCCCACGCCGCCCACCGCGCCCACGGGGTACACCGACACGGCCGGCGGCTCCGACGCGCTGGCCACGTACCGCTCTGAAACATCCGTCGTTAATTCGCCACGTTAACTGTTTGTTTGGATGGAGTGAAGACAGGCTGGTAGTCTTAAATACCTTCGCATGGATCCGCCATCAAAAAAGCGTGAATGCTCACATATTTATATTTATATCAGAGATCGCCGACTGATTAATGTAAGAATCTTATTACAGGCTTAAATCTATATGAAAAATTCTTCGTGCAACAATAGTGTTCAATTTGACAGTTAATAGTCGTCACAACTATGTTTTGAAATAGTCTTATAGTAAGATGTTTTAAAGTGTCTGTAAATGTATTGGCATTGGTGTGAATGAAATTTTATTTTCCTAATTTAATGTATCAATAATACATAATTTTATAAAAGTATTAGCATTCGAGCCCCGCCCTTTATATAAACGTAATAATTAATAAAGGAAACGAGTGTCCTTTAGACCACACAACTGAATTAAAACTTTTTAAACTACACCTCTATGTATGTATGTATATAAGTCGCAGGCAGTCGAACTAAGTCTAACTCAAACGAACTATGTCGCAAGAGATAGAAACTCTAACGCTAACCCTGACCCCTTTGCGAAAACATCTATGTATAATTGAACCTTCCCAAGTCAAGCGTGCGTCCAGAAGTTTTACTTCAATAATTAAAAATTAATTTAAAATTTGACAATTCGTGAAAGAAATATTTATAATCTTACGAGGGACAGAGATAGTATTACTTTGGATAGCTTGAGTGTTTACAATATATAGAGAATTTAAGGCTAGTAATACATACTTTTAACATTCAACCTTCAAACGAGCGACTCTAACCAAACAAATCTGTCAGAAGCATAAATGCGGACCAATCAGAAGGGAGAAACAGAAAAAGCCCATGGGAACGATAATTTATTTTGCCCCAGCTATCCCCCGATACTAATTAAACTTTTCGAACAGATGTGATGAAACACATTTAAACTACTTACCGTCGTCGGGTTGCACAGTGGAAGCTGTCGACTGCTCGTCCAGGTCTGTTTCTGCCTGCCTTGTGACCTGCGGTAACATTACGTAATGCCACGTTTAGTACATGAATTCAAAAAAATGTGAATAAAAAGTTAGATAGATTAGCAACAACAGTTTTTAATTATTATTAACCAAATGAAACAACAATATGTTACCTGAGACATTGGTTTCGGAGCAACGGGAGGTTGTGTGCGTTGCGGTGATGGTGGTCCTGGCGGGTGCCAGTCGTATCTATCAAAGATATTGACATTTTTTAGCCACTTTTTAAGGCAAAGGAATAGAGAATTACTAAAATGCAGAAGACATTAAATAACAGTATCGGACAAACCTTTGCGATTGGGCATAAATTTTAGTGACGTCACTCACATCACACACGCTTTATGATTCATATTCTATATTTGTAAAAGACTTTCATTTCATGACTATAATATGTTGTCTGTAACAATAATATTATATAACATATTGTGTTACTTCACAACTTTATGTAAGAATGAAACATACCGACTTATATGATTGTTCTATTATGACCGAAATGAACCACCCATTCTATACCTAAGACCAAAAATAACGAGGTGCAGTTTAAGACATTTTTCTGGGGGACACTCAGTAAAACTGATGTCCAACAACAATTTTGTAATAATTTGGTTATTTGTAACAATTTTGTAAAGAATTCTTTACTCAAGTAAATAAGAAATGAGCTATACGAAAATAAAAATAAATGCATGAGATTAAGATTCTATGAATTTAAGGATTAATCATCATGGCTCGAGAAAAGGAAATTTGATCGCCTGTACTTTGTAAAGCAGAGTCAATTTTTCTTTTGGGAAAGTGTTTTAATAACAAGCGTTACTGTCCAATTAGTACATTCATACATATATTCATACACATATTATATTGAAAAAAATGCTGTTTAAATTAAAGAGTATATCAAACATCAAAACTATCGAGTGATGAACGAATCAAGTGGTAAATATTTACACTTTCACCGATGCTTCTTCTTACCATATTGCACTTTCTATAATTTAGCCGCGAGGCACGATGCCATACAAAATTCTAATTTGTAAGCTAATACAAATACTATTGACTCGTACTGTGCTGATAATATGGCGTAGGATATTTTTGAAGCAGCACCCGGGTAGCTTTGGGACCAAATTTAATAAGAGGTTAAACCGTTGCACAGATTATATCTTATTTTACTCGAGGACTTGAGCAGAGCAATTTATTATTTCCTGATTTAAAATGTGTAAATTATTTTTAGGCTTCCGTATCTTCAAAAGAAAACAAGGAATGGTTACAATTACTTCGTTGTCCGTCTGTCGGTCAAGCCCCTTTTTCTCTGATACGCGTAGTGGTATAAATTTTAAATTAATGCTAAATATTGATGTCTGTCGATCCCCAGAAGCTGTGAAAAAATCAACTATCTAAGTTTACGCAATCAAAAGATATGGTCATTTATGTTGGATTTCCCATACCAGTAGATACGCAATCGGAAACAAGAGCTATAGGGTACTTCCCGTTGACCTGTAATCATGAAATTTAGCAAGACGCTAAATCTTGAATTACAAGTATAGGAAAGATTCCAAAAACCAAAATTTGTGAAAAAAAAATCGCAGTGACTTTTTCAAATTAAAAGAAATCTTATGAAATGCATAAATTTTAAAATAACCTTAGATCGCGAATCTGACTCGCACATGCCCGGAAACCTGGTAGATAAAGGCACTTTATGACCTGTATGTTACGAATGACTGCAAGAAAATTCAAATGGAGCCGGAGATTGAACTAGGTATAGGTTTTGGTGTATCTTTCTGCCCATTGAGCTATCGAGACTCTAAAACAGTATTTTATATTTCTGTATTTTATTTATGCTATATTTTTTATAGAACCAAACGATCGCAAGGCAGTATCTGTTATGGAGACTTTGGCTGTTTCGACGACACTGGCCCTTTCGCGTACTTAGAAACGCTGCCGAGCGCACCACAAGAAGTGGGGACACATTTTCTACTATACTCCACAACCAGCAGGTATGTAATTTCTTAATATTGTATCGGTTCCCTGTTGAAAAATTCCCATAGAATCTATATATCATAGCCACACAGAATCCAATAAGGTACATTGTTTTTTACGCGGTTTTCGTCCCATTAATTGGATTCTATGGGAATTTTTCAATAGGGTTCTGTTGTAATTTTTTTGCTTATTCTAGTTAAATAATATGCTGTAACTTTTCAACCGTTAGTTATTTATTGTCCGGAAAGCTCATGTAATATTTTAAAAATCCTGACAAAAAATTCTTTACAGTTACATGTCCCTTCCGCAAATGTTCATCTTGGAAATAGACGGTATACTTCAACGCGGTTAAATGTAAATAATATATTACTACGTTATATTAGAGAGCAGGGGTTTCTAACTATGGGTCGCGACCCACAAGTCAGTGTCGCGTGAGAATTTCAAGTGGGCCTTGAAACAAAAACTAGCCTGATCGATCGGAGCCGGTCTTCTACTGATCTTAGAAGCGGAGAGATTTTCCATTGTTAATGAGCTTACTAATAATTCTAAATCCTGTTTCTATATGTATCTATGTCGTCTGTTATGATAACAAAATAATGTGAAATGAAAAAAAAATATGATCTTTTAAGACAGTCAAAAGATGGGTCTCGAATTTTGTATTTCTGTTATGTGGGTCGGAGTCCATCAACTTTAGAAACCACTGCCATAGAGCTATCTCTTCGCCTCGAGCCTTAAAATATCATACTAGTAAAGTTCGTATATATTGTCTGTTTTACGACTAACGAAGCACTAAAAATATCTTCCTTCGTGCTCTTTCAATTGACGTCGACCGTAGTTAGTTAACAAAAGGATGTAGTTTATATTTCGTTCTCATGAAGTCATACCTAATTCGGCGTTTAAAAAAATGGGTTAAGGCGACATTTCTTCTAGATTCTAGAGACTTGTGGCGTTTCTAATATTCCACGGAGAATCAAGAAGAAGTATAATTGATACTTCTTCTGTAGTTCTTTTTTTCCATGTATTTACTTTATCCATTATGTTTGTTTATTTGTGTTTTTTTTTCTTTGTGTAAAATTAAATAACATCAAGACTCATTAAATCTAGTCAATTATCTTCTATTCCCAACAACTAAAAGGAATACGATTCTATATTTTCCAGGCGCGTCGTATAACACGTACTGATGATTTTATTAAGATGTTTTGTCAGTGAAATATAATGTATGTGATTTCTAGAGGAGACCAGTTTTATTTTATTTATTTAGGTTACCAACAGGCTGTAACACAATATGGACTTAAACTAAATTATAGATATTTATACAGGTGACGTCACAAAACTTTTGACTCCCCCCTGCCCATTGTCACACAATGTCACATTTCCACGACCCCCTCCCCCCTCTTAACGTATGACGGAATTTATGGATGAGCCCTAAGTATATATGCTTTACGCGCATACAAACAAACGTATGTACATGTCACTGAACCCCCAAATCTCAAAAAATAGATCTCGTAATTAACTCCACATTTGGACTCGGATAATTGGCTCTGAGATCGAAACAAGACAAAAACTTCATATAAGCTGAGCCAACTGTTTAGAAACGGTTCATTGAATTATCTATTCATCGGGCTTTCATATGTTCTTGATTTTTGTGAAAATTTTATCATCATTAAAATTTCGAATAAATGCATAATCACTAATTGCTATGCAAAGCTTTAATGCAGACAATAGTAATTGCTAACAGCGGAATGAAAGCAACACTCATTGTTCTGATTTGCTCATATTTATTGTTCTGCCGACACTCTTGCTGCGCTCAGTTCACTAGTTATTTTTGTCCGTATGCTCTATATAATATATAATATACATTACGTATTATTACCAATTCTTTATATAATCTTCATATTCAAAAATGAAAATAATTTAAATTACTGGCACAGCATATTATTAGTATTATATTATTCATTAAATTCGTAATTTAAAAACCCCCCGACGCCCCATTCGGGTATGTTCACAAAATTCAGTAAATTTATCCTCTATCCCATAACACTCCCTCCTCGCTTCAAATACCCATTTTTGTTATACACAAACCAAATCCTTTCATTTGTTACCCTACTCAAATTTTTTTTCAAACACAGGGTAAATAACTCTCTGGACTACGGAATCTTAATATATTAAAAAGCATAACTTTTGCCTGAAAGATTAATATATATGATTAATCCAATTTTATGTCAAAAATGCTTTAATACATTGTGATGTTGGAAATAAGCTGATACTCCTCCAACCGATTTTCACGAAACATGGCTAAAAACCATCGCAAGGAAACTGGCTTTAGAATTAACCCGCATCGAATTCGGTCGATCTGTTTGAGAGCTACGATGCCACATACAGACATACACACATACACACACTGATAACATCCCTCTTTTTGCGTTGGGGGTAAAAAAAGAAAGAAAAATATAGGGAAAGATTTTAGCCGTTATATCCCAATGCTAATGCGTAATCAAAGGCCTTTGCCAAGATAAGGGTTCGTTCATAAATTACGCCACACGCATTTTGCCTTTTTTAACCACCTCCCGCCTCCTTGTTACAGATTGTCACTTTATCTATACCCCCTCCCCCTTGGTGTGACGTCTCACCTTTTAAATTTCATGCATGTATTTCAAAAAACAAAGAAATTTCCATTTTTTTTTTCAATTCTGTTTTAATTTTTTTTTATTTTGACGTGTGACGTCACGAAACCCATCACCCCCCTGCCCATTATCACAAAATGTCACATTTCGATAACCCCCTCCTCCCCTCCTTAACGTGTGACGTAATTTATGGATGACCGTCAGGAATTGTTTGTGTGTGATAATTTTTAAGTCTAAATTGATTAGACTATTAGTGTCAGCATTTAACAAAATACCTCTGCACGACCAGAAGGCCAGCAGATGCGTTGCCGGACTTAATGACGAGTTTAGGACATTAATTTGATAATTTAACAACCCTACACCAGCATTGTTATGTTTAACTATATCCAATTGTTATGCCGGAGCCAGACATAGCTCAAAGTGTTTGTACATTTTCGTCCTTGAAGACTACAAAGAACCTACACAAAGTCCCCGGCCACACTACATGATCATTCTAATGAAGCTACGTCTGGCTCCGGCATTACAACAGATGTAGTCGGATATCTTTATTTCATTTTTGTAAGATTTCAAAGAAATCATTATTGAAGAAGAAGAAGAACATTTATTAGGAAATAAAGCACAGCAGTCTTATAATATATATAGAACAACGTAAACTTCTAAATTAAACGCTAGGTTTAATTAACTTAATATAAAATATACAAAATATTAAGGACTGCAATATACCTAAAAGGAAACTCAGTAAAGGTACTGATTTTCAGTAGGTAGGTAACTTAATATTATGTTCACTACCTAATATATATTTTGCAAAATAAGACGTTTAAGGGTTACTTTTGAATGCGGCCATATTAGTATTTCATTTTAAATCAAACTAATCAATGCTTCTTACAGTTTCCTGAAATAGATCCTCATAGCCAGCAATGCCCTTTTATTTGCGCTACGTGATGCAATCGTAAACAGCTCCCCGAGTGCGTGCAATAAAGTTTTAAAGTTCGTAATAGGTATTCTTACATGAAACCGCAATGTATATAAAACTTAAAAGTACGTAACAAACAGGAGTGGCGCGGCGCGGGTAGTTGACTTGTGTTGCGCAACATTTTGTTGACGATTGCTTCCCAAGGTTCACGATACATTGCGTGCTCAAGAATGGGATGAGGATGGCAATATTTTTAACCTCTCATTTCCGAGATAAATGTTTTTTGTGATTTTATTAAAGACATTAAAGTTAGCCTTATCACAAACGTACGATGTCTTTTATACCCTGTATAAGTACTTGTATTAAAAAAAAGTGTATCAGTCGACTTTTACCTATGACACAGGCATTAAGGTGCGCCGTGCGTATATAGTCCTATGTATGTACGTCTGTGTATGTACTAAAGTTATGATCTTTCTCCCTCAGGAGGAACTATACCACGAGAGATATTCAAGCATAGCGGTCATGTTTGCCTCCATACCAAACTACAAGGAATTCTACGACGAAACGGATGTGAACAAACAGGGCTTGGAGTGCTTGCGATTGTTGAACGAAATCATCTGTGACTTTGATAAGGTATGTTTTTTATTGGTACAGTGGGCAAACGAGTAGGCAGCAGGTAGCTAAGTGCCTACTGACGCCCATGGACATCCGAACGACCAAGAGGCAAGCAGATGCGTTGCCGGCCTTTAATGACGAGTTTAGGCCATCGGGCAGCCACACAAACCGAACAAAACGTGACAACAATACCATCACTTGACGTGACAGCATTGCCGCCACTTCACGCCGATCTCATGTGAGAAAGAGGTAAATTTGATGCCATCCGCTTTGGTCTACTGTCGCCCTCATTGCCTTATAGAAGCTTTTTGAGGAGGTGGCTTCTGTAAATTGGTCGGTCCATCAAGTGGGTGAACGACCTCTGTCTCTTTTGCCCTCTAAGGGGCAAAAATACGAGGTGACAAAGTTGAAATTCGGAAAGAGCAAATCAAAAACTATAATACTGCCAATTTTCAAACTTCCCAGGCAAAACTACCAAATGATTAGACTAAAAATAGTTAAATTAAATAAAATATACGCGTGCAAGGGCGGCCATATTGCTAAAGCAATCTCTTAACAGACACTCTTTGGCGAAAGGAATTTTAATATCAGTGTAAATGGAAAGTTAATAATATATAATAATACCTGTGTCCACCGACTTCATTCGCCTGCAATTCGAGGTCTAAACCTCCTTAATCAGGCTCTATCGCAAAATTCGTTCGTAGCGGATGTGAACTAAATAAAAAATCTAATAATTTATCTGTCAGTGTAACTGGTACATACCGTACTGATGTGATGTAAAATAAATAAAATAAAAAATAAAAAAATAATTAAACGAGCTCCTTGCCAAATTACATTTTTGTACGTCCCGCGGTTATAGAGATTTCGTTTTAGGTGACCTTTCGCTTTTATATCTATACTGGCCGAACCCGCGGCTCCGTCCGCGTTGGGCTTCCTTATCACTTAGGGGTTCCTTTTTATATAAACTTTGTATTTGTGTAAACTTGTAATTGGCCATACTTATTTTACTACGATTCATTTATTTACTATTCTTAATTGCTGTAAGTTTTCCTGAACAAAATTAAAAAAATATATATTTACGACCGATTCCCAGACCTACCAAATATGCTGAAAAGATTTCATTAGAATTGGTCCAGCCGTTTCGGAGGAGTTTTGCAACAAACACCTTAAATAACTGCAGAATTAACTCACTCGAAGACTGTCTCTTCCAGCGGATGTCATCAGTAGCTGAGTGGTTAAAGCCAGAGCGTCACTTGTGCGTTCAGCATTCGAAGCCGGAACATTGCCCTGATAATTTAAAATAAAGTTGCTATATTGACACAAAAGGAACTTACTATCCATGCAATATTATTTACTTTTTTTTGACAAAAAAGGAAACTACAAAATGCATCAATCCGCCATGACAGCTAAAACATTCCGCAGAGCATATGACGTCACCGTATATTACAGGTGCGTTCCAATAAGCGATCGCAACGTTTTAGTGCTCATTCAGATATTCGACATTTGACGACAGAGTGCAGTTGTTACGATGTCGGCGAAAACGTCGACGATGACGCTTAGTTGAACGCACTGTCAACATAAAGTGACGTCATGAGAACTTCGAGTGATTTAGAGTGATTGATAAATCCTTAAATTTAAATTATTACGAAACGACATTTTATGCAGAATTAATATATTTTTTGGCAATAGTAGATACTATAAAATATTATAACCTATTTTTCTAAATTTGTCGTCATGCCTATTAGGCACTTTTGGTAATATGCAACTGGGAAATACTAGATTGTAAGTATAATGAAACTAGATGATTTCGCGACTTAATCCGCATAAAAATAGTTTATTGACATTTCGCAATATACAACTCTTATAATTTTCTTATGCTCACAGACATTCTTTTGGGAACCTCGTTCAATAATATTGTTGTTGTTATTTATATAATAATAATAATCAAGCTTGCATAGTCCCTTTGGTGCTCTCCACTACGGGTGTGATACCGAACCATCTTCACCGAATCCTCAAGATTTTAGATCTACCCCCCATACACCACGTAACAATGCAAAGAGCCGCTATTTCGAATAGTCCGTAAATTTTCAGAATTTGACAATGACTTGACTGACTAGACTAGCCTAAAAATTTTTCACCTCCTCTTTCTCCGTAACACTTGGTCGGTGACTCGTGTTATGTGAGATATTTACCCCTTAGTAAGGGAGAAGTAAAAACTTAAAAATAATAATAGCCTTTATTCAGATCAACTTAACCTAATTACAATATTCTAACACTAATAATATTTATATATACTTATTCTAGTATTTATTGTTTTTTATTTTTTTCCAGATCTGTTTGCCAATCGCCAAACGCCTCCCTCTTCCATGCTGATCTTTCTTTATCTACCCTGTTCCACATCACTCCTGCCGCTTGTCTTATATCAGCGTCCCATTTTTTTCAGCGATCAATTCCAGATAATCGAATACAAATTTATTTTATTGTCGGCGAATTCTAACATATACGTTTATGCAGTATCAAAAACAGTTATCAATCTTGTCTCGTTTTATTTTGTCTCATGTGACAGATGTGATTAACGAGCGTCGCGTTGTAGCAAACCCCTTATCAGGCTGAGGATAATTACATTTAAACAATTTAATCTTATTTACTGAGGATTTGCTTTACGAGAGACATTTACTAATTACTTAGGGAAACATTGCTACATTTTTTACAACGTCATAGCTTTACGTAACCCTCTACTTCCCAGCGTTATCTCGGTCTAGTACCAGGGTTTACTTTAAAATGACCAACTACCGTCTGAAGTCATCCCCGGAGCCCCCACGAGTCTACAATTTCAGGACTAATATCACTCATTGCGATTAATTATTCGAGACCCACTGTTTAATGTGCCTTATGCAACCGTACATTAAAAATAAACGGATTTTCCAAAGAGTAAGCCGTCTCCAATAACAATCGAATGTAGCAAGAAATCACTCGACTTGGCATTAAAAGAATCTGAATCCAGCGCACAGACGTCTTAACAATGCCCACCATCTGTCTGTTCAGTTGAATAATTGGTTCACACGACCACGATAAATCTAGCCCCGGTTCATACTTTGTCATCTGCCGAGAACAATTTATTTAATATACTAGCTGTTTTCCGCCTCTTCGTCCGCGTAAAATTGCGAGTTCCCTTGGACGTATTTAATGTGGCCCTATTGAAAAATCCTTTCTCAGCGGATCTCTGCTCATTATAAAATACCTTCTTCATTGTACGTCCCGCGGATTTGGAGATTTCGTGTTACGTGACCTTTCACCTTTATATATATAGAAATAAATTAATTTTATATATACAGTCCTTTTATCGAATATGAAATACGCGATTCAATCGAAGTGGAAGTTGTTCTAGTTTATGGATTTTATCAGATTTCAATAGGCATTGACTTAGTTCCACCACTTGTCCAGCTCGTAGACCCATACAGGAGGGGCACTGACCTTGTTCCACCACTTGTGCAGCTCGTAGAGCTATACAGGAGGGGCACTGACCTTGCTCCGCCACTTGTCCAGCTCGTGGAGCTATACAGGAGAGGCATTGACTTAGTTCCACCACTTGTCCAGCTCGTAGACCCATACAGGAGGGGCACTGACCTTGTTCCACCACTTGTCCAGCTCGTAGACCCATGCAGGAGGGGCACTGACCTTGTTCCACCACTTGTGCAGCTCGTAGAGCTATACAGGAGGGGCACTGACCTTGTTCCACCACTTGTGCAGCTCGTGGAGCTATACAGGAGAGGCACTGACCTTGTTCCACCACTTGTGCAGCTCGTGGAGCTATACGGGAGGGGCACTGACCTTGTTCCACCACTTGTGCAGCTCGTAGACCCATACAGGAGGGGCACTGACCTTGTTCCGCCACTTGTCCAGCTCCAGCTTGAGCGCCTTCTCGTTGCGCACGGCCGCCTGCACCTTGCGCTCGACCTCCTCCAGCTCCTTGTTGATCTGCCGGATGCGCTTCTCCGCGGCCGCGAGGTCGGCCTTGCTGTTGGACAACCGCCGCTTGCGGTCCTCCACCGATATCTCCTGCAGAGCCTGCACCAGCTCGTCCTTGCGCCTGAAAACCCAACATCGATTGAGTACCTCAAAGCGTTAATGTACTAAAAATGGGCGAAATCGGGCAAAATTACATTTTAATTCGCGAATTTTCATAACCATAGCTGTAACTCTCGTGCTGCGATTCGACTTACGTGGAAGCGTATAAATGTGTCAAAAACGCCGTGAAATGTTTCTCTATAATAACATTTACCTTGAAAAGACTAGAAGAAAAATTGAAGATAAATACCAATGGCTGTGAATTTATAAAATTATTAATATATAGGAGGAAGTAATTTAGAAAATAGCCAAATATTAGCATATATATTTAAAGGCACATGATGAAGGGTGAACTCTCATCAGTGGCCGTAATTCAGTAATAGTAGTTTGGTTCGTTTGCGATCTTCCATAACTTGGTTAACTCGCACAGCACTTGAAGTAGAAATCTAAAAGAGACGAATCGAAACGCCTAAAACTGACCATAAAGCAACATTCTTAGATTAATTAATTTATAAAACTAGAACATTCGTATTGATAAATTTGGAATAAAACTTAACAAACCGTATCAAGTTATTGGTGAGTAAATTCTCCAGCTTGTTCTTAGTGGCTTCGAGGTTCATTCTCTGGCTGAAGGCCTCCTTGTTCTCTTGTGTTAATCTACGAATTGCGTCATTCAGCTCGTCTACCTTCCCTTGGTCGGCGGTCGAAAGTTGCTCCATTAGTTCCTATAGTAAGAAATAATTTGGAAAACTCAAAGTGCATGTCTCATATTTTCTAAATATTACGAGCTATCAGCTATGCAGGCCGTCATTGGCGTTAAACGCCATCGTTTAAAAGAAGCTCAATACTTAATTGTTACGGACAGATGATACAGGAACGGTATGGCGGCGTCTTCGATCGTGGACGCCGTCGGACGGACTGATCCCGTAATTTGTTGCTCAGACCAATTTACTTATTTGTATTACTTATAAATTGCTTATAATGTTAATTTTGTGACCTACAAGAGATGCGATCAGTACTCCATGTGGGGACGTATTCGAGCTTTGTAGAGTAGAAGCCGATGTTCTAAGGAGAAGTAGCGTTTTGCTCTATTGACCACCCCAAGCTTTTTCGATACTAATTTCGCTTTATTTTCCAGGTGATCAGGAAATTGGAATTCGTTCGAAATGTTGACGCTGAATATTCCTATCTTATTAGATATTATTAGAGGAATGTTCAGAAGAGAGGTGTCTTTTGCAAGTCTTTTGAATGCTTTATAGTTTGCAATTAATTATTAATAATATTGCAAACTATAAATCATATTAATATGATGTCGTAAGGAGCACAATGAAACTGGTATTATCATCGTAGACGTAAAAACTCCCTAATTTTTAAAAAATGGTATTGTGTACGAAGTTGGTAGCCTTTAACTCTTATCCATTAACAGTAATTTAGCGCGAATCGTTTATGGGATCATGTTGGTGCGATCTTATGAGATTAGGTCAATCGTTTGAAATAAACTGTTCCGCCAAAATAAAGTGGGTGTGTGTATACTACGGATTATATCTGTAACATTTTATATAACTTAATAAAATATACTTCTTTATTGCAACCATCATAAGGCAAAACGTTATGGGATGTGTTCTACTTTTACTTAATTAGGATCGAGAGATTTCGTGAACTAATAATCATTCAATACCTTAGGTACACACAAATTAAGATGAAAGTCCTGTTTAACGCTTTTCATACTTCGGAAGGATATTTATTTTATTTAGTGTAAGAAAAAACTGATTAAAATAATTTCCTTGGGCATCCGGATGTCTATGTGTGAGGATCTGGCACGATCACGTTCGAAACAGTCAACTTATCACGTTAATGTTTTGTATTAGCATCAGAATTAAGGCGCGCGGTTTCCCGTTGAAAATGGGTATATATAATTCGGTATCGCTTATTTATAATAAAAGAAAAACTACTTTCAGAAGGACCACAAAGCCGGATTCACACATTTGCCGCCAGTAGGCTTTCGACGACTTGGTTCGACGCTAATGCACCGGTAGTGCGACGCTGGAGCAATGCGGTGAGACGCTAATGCAATGCTGGGGCGACGCTAATGCGACGCTGGGACGACGCTTGGTAAGACGCTATTGTGTCGGTAGTGCAACGTTAGGGCGATGCTTTGTGAGATGGTAATGCAACGATGGGGTGACGCTTGGTGAGGCGCTATACTTGAGGCGAAACCCGACGCTAAACTCGATGCTATTATAGAAGCTATACTTGACGTTATAGCCGATATCGTAATTTTTCTAAAATATTAAACATCGACTATTTTCCCGCACTTCATTGTAGTTGGGAGACCATTGCAACCAGCACAACCATTACTCCCAGGGGGTGGATCTTCTTTGATTTGTCCGATAACTGATCAGATCCACTAAGGGTATGCGACCCCGGAGCACCCTAGCTGCTATTGTCACTGTCCCTATACCGCCCGTGACAGTAGTATCCGCATCCTTTCTCTCCCCCCTGTATACCTAATAGTTAATTTATATTTAATGTTATTTTTTCTTTTCTGTTATATGATAATCAAATATCACGTCCTCGGATATCGTGTCTCATTAGTCAATATATATAATTAATGCAGATATATAATTCTCAATAGCGTTTACCTGTCTCCTCCAGTTGACGTAGAAGGATAGAGTAATTGAAAACAAATCGTGAGAGATGTCTGTAACGGTGACGTCAATGGGTGAAGAAAAATAGTGGCACTCGATCGAATTTAATATTGACTTTGACGTCACTTTTACCGACACGTCTGACGATTCGCTGTCACTTCTGTAGGTACTCTCGCAATGCCAGTATTCGTTCTTAAAGTACACATATATGTATGTACACAGTACACGTATAGCGTTCGGTCGCGTATAGGTGACGCGTAATCAATGTTTTTTCCCTATCTCAAAAAAGTGCACAAACAGCCTAAAGATTCTTTTGTTATGGAAATTAATAAATGGAATATTTATTGGAAACTTTATTGTATAAATCGAAGGTACTTACCCGTTCCGCGCCCTCGGCCACCGCAGTCACGGCGCCACGGACGCCAAAGTGACGAATTCGTCTCTGCGAAAATCCTATCAGTTCCTCGCCATCGCCTCGCCCACCTTCAACGTGTCCCGCGGGATTCCACCGTTTCAGTGAGTATTTCCTATTGTCCTTTAGGGGCAACCCATAAATAACGTCACGAATTTAACATTTTTTTAACGCCCCCCTTCCGTCCTTGTCACGGGTTGTTACATTTTAGAAGCCCTTCATTTTTCAATGTTATGCACGTATTATAAATAATTAAAAGAAAACAGCAGTTTCAATTACGATTTTGGTATGTCACGTCATTAAGCCTTTACCCCCCCCCCCCCTGCCTGAAGTCACATCTTAGTCCTGCCCCTCATTCTCTTTAACGTGTGACGTTATTTATAGCCCCCCCCCCTCCTTATAACATAAATGGTTTCTTTAGGAAATCCCCAAGAAAATTTTAACATTACAAACAAGATGTGATGATAATTTTACGAATGAAATAATATCTATGTCATAAAGTTATTTAATATGTTTGTATGCCATTTCGAAAGTACTAACTTTTTAGGTCCATAATTTTAAAAGCTAGTAACATAATAAGATACAGCTAAGCATCTATGCAACTTTTTGTCTAGAAAAATGTTTATTATTTAGTTTGTTTATAAGTAAAATAAAACTGTAGAAATGTCTCCAAAAATCAATTGTTTTCAATTTACTATAAATTTGATAATCAAAACGAAAATATCTTTATTGACAAAGCTAAAATAACATCCATAAATACGTTCATTTCGACGTTCGAAGAATTTATACTCTCTTCAATTGATATTTTTTTTTTTATATAACACACAGTGGTTCACATAAGTAACTACCGACGCCCATGGACATGTGCACGATCAGTGGGCTAGCAGATGCGTTGCCGTCCTTTAATGACGAGATTAGGCCACCGCGAAGTCTCGCAAACCGAACGAAATATGAGAGCGAGATTGGGGGGGTTTCAGCTAGTAGTAAATAACAGCGAACGGGCAATAAAAGAAATGTTGCCATATTATTGGTTCTTCATTATTAATTTATACAATAATATATTCCCTATTATAAAATCTATAAATATTATATTATATCTAATAATCATATACAATAATATGTTTATCTATATCCAATAATATCTAACATGTTAAATTTAAGTGTTGAATTTTTCAACATCAGCCGCTCTGATTTTGATTGATCACGTGATCAAAGCTTAAAAACTTCAGTGCTCACAGTAGAACAATCGTGACTTTTTATTGGCAGTGTATAACGGGACAATTTTATCACCACCGTGAGCACTGTGCAGAGCTTGCAGTGTATATCGGAACATGCCCAAAATGTCACAAATGTGTACGTGTTTACTATTTACAAAACGATTTCGTTTCTTTTGAAAACTGTGGAAAGCTCTCCTCGCGCTTGTATCAAACTTTAACGTTATGTTTACCTAATTGTAATCAAGCGCATGTGACAGAATAAAATTGCCTTTACAATCACTCTACCATATTTAGCTGAGAACATTATATATGCAGATAGAAATACATTTAAAGGAAGTTATTTTTGTTGCAATAAGTAAAGAGTGTGGATTGGATCTTGTAATGTAGAAGACACGAACAATAGATCACTTAGTATCTTGTAGCAAGACTTTTACCGGAGCCAGACATATGTAGCTCAAAGTGTTTGTACATTTTTGTCCTTGAAGTCCACAAAGTTACACAAAGTCCCCGGCCACACTATATGATCATTGAGATGAAGATTCAAATGAAACTATATCTGGCTCCGGCATTAGAAAAATATTATATTGCCTTAGTCGTAGGTTTTTCTGCCATTGTCAATGGTCCACAAATCAATATAATTCATGGCTTTCTGAAATTATTTAAAAATAAAAATGGATTTCAGTTTATCTTAGATGGAATTCTAATTTTCTTACCATAACAGTACAAAACTAATTTTGATCAAGCTGTTTAACTAAATACTTTGTTTTGTAAACCATCATTGGCAGTCATGTGCAACCTACGCTATCAACTTAGTAATTATTCCTTAAAAAGGTTCAATTTCATGTAATTAGCGTATAACAAAGTAACCGCATGCAGTCACAGGGACTGTAATTCGATCGGTGCAGTAATTAGCGGAGCCAGGGAGCAATTTTAACGTTAACTGTTGTGGCGACGTCAGAACATGTTGTGTGTAATATTTTCGCTCTTCACCGCTCACTACGAGGTTTTGTCGTCTAATGTTGTTTTCTTATACTCTTTGTGCACCCTTAATGAAACTCTTTGGCAGTAAAAATATACTTGGTGGGTAGAGGTGGTACTCGTGGTAGTAAAAATCAACCGCGACGTTTCGTACTCGTTGAGTCTATAGACAAATAGACTTTAACAAAGCCGTTCAGTACCTATTTCTCTTGTTTATCTATGCCTAAGTTGTTTTTATTTTTTTTAATAGACAGGTAAAGGCAAAAGACCATTCTGCAACTAAATTACTTAAAAGTAGGTTTTGCCCAAATAAGAGAATCTGGGTAGAAAAACAGTAACTAATAATACAATTTCTTAAACTTTTATAAAATTCGGTTTGGTGTCTTCTCGCAAGGATCGTTTTTTTTCCTTTTACGTAAGAACCAGCAAGAAACTTGTTGAGCACTCCTTTAAAAATAGTTCAATCCGAATAAAACTATTATTACAATGATAATTATTTACATCGGTATTTGTTTACATCGAATTAGCTTTGGCCGTGATTTCGTTCGCGTAAAATTACGTAAAAAAAAAAAGACTCAATTTTAGCGTGTGATATATATATACCTATACATACTAACACAATATGGGTGATAATCCGAATTAAAGAATTTATTATATATATATATATCGAGGAAGGCTACATATATATATGTAGCCTTCCTCGATAAATGGGCTCTCTAAAACTGAAAGAATTTTTCAAAGCGGATCAGTACTTCCTGAAATTAGCAGGTTCAAGCAAACAAACAAACTCTTCAGCTTTTTCTTCTTTCGACGTCATTAGAAATGTAAGTTTTCCCTATAAAGTTGGCGTCGTTTTGAAGGTCCCCCTAAAAAGACAATTTGTTTTTCTAGTTAAAGCACAACTAGACATTATGTGAGGGCACGAAACTTTGGATGTGCCAATCAAACTAAAGTGCTGTATTTCCATTAAACAAACCATAATTCGATCATAACTAACCTAACACACACCATATGTCCCAGGAGTCCGAAACAATTGCAGCCGGCTTGTCCGGGCCGAGTTGACCCGGTGCGCTTCTGTATGGTGCCCTCTTTGCCCTTCGTACCGAGTTCCGCTATGAAGGACAGGTGCGACACTTCTAGGAACTTCACCTGCAAGTAAAAACGGGATGATAAACATAATTTTTTTTTTATTTTATCATCCCGTTTTATTTAGTTCCTTTAAAATTTATGATTCAATTGAATGATAACGATGACATGATGACAAAATGAAAAATTTCTTTCCCTAATCGGAGTTGGACTAAATCCTGAGTCTTCTGGGAAAGAAGTCTAGACTCTGTCCAATAAGAATTCCTTCTTATTACTACTTTTTAGGACGTTTAGTTAGTTGTCATTTTTAGTAATGTTGAAGTCGAACATGTGACCTACTGAGCAAGTTTAGCATTTACCGAAAAGTTGTCTAGAAGATGCTGGTTCAACATTCGCAGCATTTTCCTAGATTTAATTTCATCGCTACCTTTTAGCTTGTGCTTTCAAAATAAAAAGGAAAGAAGATATTTGTAAGTCGCGTGTTTCATTACCACAGGATGTTTCGAGTTAAATTAACGATGTGTTTATTCACATGCGTTTTATACATCAGATTCTAATCTGATATGCCATTTATTACAAAAAAAAAAACTGGCACTTCAAGAGTCCCAAGAGGAGTGAGAACGAATTGTCAGAGGTGTCGGTAACGGTGACGTCAAAGGCAAACTCGACCGTTTGGAGACGATAGCGCCAGTTCTATGGTTTTGTCCCATCTCTAAAGATTGCCAACATGCCTAAAGAAGAGTTCCACTTAAAATTATCTAATAAATAAATAAAAAGAGCTCTTAATGTAAAAGATAGCTGACAAAATAAACGTGTATTTAAATGAAAATGAGGTTAATGGCTTACCGTTTCATGATGATTCCTGTAGATGGATATATTAAGAAGGTTAAAGAGATATTCCTCCAGTTGTCTTAATTGTATGTAAATATATAATTTATCCAAAAATATCTCCGATAGGTATATTTATACCCGAACTATAGCACAAAAGAAATCGAGAGATCTGTCATCTATCTTATTGTATTCCTAAAACCTTTTGTTTTTGTAAGTGTTAATCCAATATATACAGTTAACTTCTTACATTAAAACTTATATAAAGTTACTATCTAATTCTTATAAATGTTTAATTAATCAAATAAATAATTTCTTTCTTAATTTTAATATCTGTCAATTTAATTTTACAATTTTTCTTTAAGCTTTTGTGTAACATCTGTAAATAAGACAACGCTTAGTTCTATAGATCCTGTAAAATTTATTTTAAGGCTAAGTTAATGTATGTCTTGTTAATGTTAATAATAAATAAAAATAAAATTCGATTTTACCTTATTGCAATGTTTAACACATTGTGAGTACTATTTGTATTGGAGTCTTGTTTTGCACATCCGCTAAGTTGATGATAATTCGCAGGCTCCTACGTGAGAATAATAAATTTCAGATAACATCGGAAAACAATAGGGCCCCTTCCAGAGTGCATACATTATCCTTTCTACCAGATAGTGACCTGTGGCGGGAATAAATTTTACTTAACGAGAAAGTGGTGTATTGGTGATTGGGATGGGATTGTCTGTTTGTCAGTGATTGAGGTTATATCCCAAGATAAAATATGCCTTTATCTTGTACTTATTTCTTTTAAGAGGATCATTAAGGAAGGTATATATATATCAAGTTGATGGCATACATTTCGATTTTTTCTTTTATGAATTTTTAGTTTTTTTTTGGTCTCTCACAGTTCCTAAAAAAGTCTCGGTTGCTAGATCCTGTGTCCTTTCTCAAAGGACGGTAATACATCTGCATGCATTTAGGTAATGCAAATGTGCAGGGGCGTTGGTTGTCATTTATTATTTATAAATATAAAAAAAAGCATTTTTTTATAGCGTATGCATAAAGCTCATTACACACTGTTGATTAGTCGCAAACCAATCATGGGTAACTAGGGCCAGGAGACCGAGCCGGGCAACAGAACATTCCAAGTACATTCGTTCAGAATGAACCTCCAAATTGCTATCGTAGGCGTTATAATTTTGTCAGCAACGTCATCCCGTCGTTGCTCACAGTGCTAATGCTTCTATTTGAGTCGATTGTGTCGGCTTTTGACGAAGGTAGCCTGTACGCACAGCTAGTATAGATTCTCTTTCGTATGCTGGAGCCTGACAGTTCATAGTGTATGTACTTTTTTGTCCTTGAAGACTATAAAGTTCTATAAAACTTTGCGCAGCGACACAAAGTCCCCGGACACACTACATGATCATTCAAATGAAGCTATGTCAGGCTCCGGCATAAGATTTGTTAAGAAGAAAGTTTTTAATGTATAATACATACTATACATATCTACATTGTACCCGTGCAAAGCCGTAGCGATTCGCTAGTATAAAAATGAAAAATATAATAGCATAAATATAAATTTAGAATTATTGTATTCCTATGAACGAACACAAAAATTTTAAGACGAAAATACAGGCTTCACGAATCAATTATTACCATGTAATCAATAATTCGTGTCTGGAATGTAATACAACTGATATTTTTGGCAAAACGTTGAGTCTGGAAGGGAATAGTATGAACGGCCTTCTTTATAAGCGTAACGAACGTGGGATTTCTAACATAATCATGGCGACTAGACTGGATAAAATTTCTTGATGTACATTAGCTTGGTTTCTGAACTAGCAAAACGATACCAGTAAAAATAGGCGTTGAAACGGAGTAAAGTCTATAGTAAAGTACTCTGTGGTCGTACTATTGACGTTGTGAATCTTTTCAGTTAAAAACAAAAATGCATACAACTCGTGATAGAAAAATTTTAAACAGTGTTCCATCTGGATAAGCTCTATTGTCTATGATATTTGTCTATTCCAATGACGATTCAAATTAGCAAAGAGTATCTTACTACACTTTGTAGACGAATCATCAAAGAGTGTTTTACTACTAAGTAATAGTAAAGTGTAATTTATATGGCACAGGCAACAGTAATAATTTTACAACGCGAATGCGTTCAGTGATTACTTTCCCAGGCGGTATGCGCTAGATTGCTCGTGGTAACGTCAGCATAAACACAAAAATATGTTTTCTATACGTCATAGCATTAAATATTGATAGGAATATATTATTATGTTGAGTACTGTTTGAATTTTTCCTTTATTCCTTAAAAAATACTTTGCATAACAGGCATCGCACTGTTTAACATGATTAATAAATACATGCTACATAATGAAATATATACTGTTTATATAAGTTTTTATATGAACGATATATCCCGTTTCCCATCGATATTGCACCTCCATCCCAGTCATATAAATTATACTATTACATGGTGTCGAACGTTTCTGCTGACAGTACTCTATAGAGAGTACAATAGTAGGGTCAGCGCAGAACGTTCACCGACCGTCGTGCCTTACTTGTTAGTGGCTAAGCTATATTCTATTAGCCGCTATTGCTTTCAGAGTAAATTGACTTACTAACTTCTTCTCGCGGCTTTGTTCATGTTAATGTAGGTATTATCAAATAATTTAAACACAACTTGTTTCTGAATGTACGTACAATATGTCCTTTTCTGTACCCAGTACCGGATTGAGACTGCTTGTGCTTATTCCTCTTATGAGACTATGTAGGTCTTTCCTCCGATTAGTAAACTATGTAGTACCGGTTTTCAAAAGAAAGAACGGGTTATAACCAGTTTCAACTTAAGAGTGACCATTGAATGAGGACACTCACGACTGAGCAAGTGAGTGAACAACAAAGAAAAATATTTTGCAGACAATTCTTTATTATGGTTCCGTACTTCTAAAGAAAAAAAAAAGGACCCTTATAGGATCACTTCGTTGTCCGTTTTTCTGTCAGCGAAGAACGTTTTTCTCTGGAACGCGTAGAGGTATAAATAATATTAATATCTCATAGACATCAATATTTGGTATTATAGTATCCCTGGAGGTTGTGGAAAACCAACTTCTGAATAAACGCAATCTAAAAATATAGCCATTTATATATCTACAAATATTTATGAATTATAGGGAATCAAAACCTTTCCTGTAGACCTAGAATCATGAAATTTGGCAAGAAGTTATATCTTGAAGTTAAATACCGATGACAAATTTCTTCAGATTAGAAGAAATCTTCTAACTTTACCAAATTTGAAATCAAATCATAATTCAATTACTAACTGTTGATTACAAATAAACAAATAAAATAATTTTGTGGACAACGGCTACTATTTCATAGCATCGAGAAAAAATAATTAATTAAGTTCTTTATAATAACAGGTGATTCATAGCTTATGCAACAGATGATAATTGCTAGGAGGCAAACTGCATCTTAGATACCACCGCTGGGTGCATCGGTACCGCTAGCGACCCACATTACCGCATACCACGATATCAGATCACAAAGTGATATATCTATTTCTATATAAACATGGCACTGCCTTGTGAACGTTTCTTTAGACGCGTTCCACAATTTTTGGTATGGAAAAAAACTATTTAACTTGCGACACTGTTACCGTACCGACACCTCTGACTGCTTTCCACTAAATTTCTTCAAAGGCCGGCACCTTGTCGTGGCGAATCTAGTGTACGAATTACAAATTAATTTATACAAAACACTAGGTGTTTCTCACGACTTCGTTCGCGTTAAATTAAACTTGTCCTTTGACCCCATTAATATGGTCCTATCGGAAAATCTGTTCTTAGCGGAAGTTAACTAACCATAAACTACCTCCTTGCCAAATTTCATATATTTACGTCTCGCGGTTTCCTAGATTCCGTGTTAGGTGACACACTTCGCACACACACATTGTCAAGTACAAATATACATACATATCACTCACACACTATATACAAAACCAGCATATCTTTAATTGCACTTTAATTTGCAATTTCTTCCTTTTTATTGTAGCAGTATACATTTTTCACTCAGTTTCAACATGTTAAAGCTAAATATTGTCAGCCCATTATGGCATATGGTAAGATTAAATTGTATGTTAAACTTATTTTCTGTGGTATGCTGTGGACTTTACATAAATAAATAAATATATATTGAGTATCTCAATTGGCCAATATAACTTATATGGAAGTATATCTTTCAGTTTTGGTGATAGCCGTGGGCTTATCAAGCGCAAGGTGGCTGCGGAAGCAACGATCAGACCAACCTAAGGAGACCAGCTTCTTGGGAGAAGCTACTAATGAGCTGGCCACAATGATTCTACAGGTAGGACAATATAAAATTCATTTTAACTTTCATATTACGAAAACGTTCTTTAATCGTCTTTGTTTTCGGCAAACTGTATTATTATTATTTATTTAAAGCCTATTTTTTCCACACTTCAGGCAAAGGCCTCCCTTTCCTGTTTCCATAAAGTCTAAGACTATGCGTTGCAAATCTCTATTATAACGATCCAAGTCGTTCCTCCATCTTATTCTTGGCCTGTCGCGGTGTCGTTTCCGATGTGTGGTCCATAAAGTGGAGATTTTGGGCCAAAGATCATCCGATATGCGGCAGACATGTCTAGCCCAATCGTACTTTAACTTGGCTGCTGTTTGGGCTACACCGGCGATTTGTATTTAAAGAAAAATAATTTCGTTTCTTAACAAAGACTTAATTATGTATTTCTCATTGCCAGCTTCTGTACTTTTGAAACAAAGTGACTTGGAGACTTTCAAGAAAGACATTTCTCAAAGTTCAAAAATATGTACATCTGCGAACTTTATCAAAGTCAGTCTCAGGTGAACGAAAAAAGGGTTTTACTATCTGTAACTTTGATTTCAGGGATACATAGATGAGGATAAAAACATAGCGTTCTCTCCTCTGGGATACTCCACAATTCTGGCCATACTGGCTGAAGGAGCCAAAGGTGAAACCAAAAAACAACTAGTGACAGCCCTTCATTTGCCTGAAGATCAAAATCTTTCTAGAAAAGTTTACCGCTATGTAATGGAACGTCTAAAATACAGAAATGAATATAAATATAATCAACCGGAGTTGAAAAACTTCTTCTACATTTACAAAAACTATACCATCAATGAGGATTATAAAAAGATTTTAGAAGATTACTACTTAAATGATGTTAAATCCGTGGAACGATACAATACGGTTAATACGGACGATAATGATGAAGATAAAGAGCATCAAGAAGAGCAACAGAAGGAAGATATTTCTGGTTTTACAACACCTGAAGAACCTAATGAGAAATTGATTTCTTATGCCGTTGAAGATATACCAGTTAAAGTCGATATTACAAAGCCGGCCAAGAACATTAAGGAAAAAATCAAATTAGTCAAAAACTTCCAAGACATAAAAACAGACGAGGAAGACGACGAAGAGACCATGGTAGCTGTTGAAGCGAGAAATCTTGGAAGGAGTCTTAAAGTTCTCAATGAAAAAAATGATATTGCCTCAAGTATTTCTGTTAATAGCGTTGGAAAGAAGACCGGTAAATGTAAGTTTATTTTAAAATATGTTGAAAATAAATATTAATGTCCTCTTTTATTGACTGATTTATGCGAAGTACCTACTTTCCTGCCTTTTAATTACACCAATATTATTCCATTTCAGCAACAAATGCCCTAATGCTTATCTTCAATGGCATGTACTTCCGAGGATCTTGGAAGAAACCTTTCGACAAAGTGGAACCTGGTGTGTTTTACAAATCCAACACTGAGAAGACGCAGGTCGAGATGATGAAGACGCGCGGCAGTTTTATGACAGGTTCCCTACCCGATCTGGACAGCGTTATCAGTATCTCCCGGCCCGCCCGCTCCTCAAAATCGGACCTTTTCCACCACCTAGCACCGTTACATCACGTACTTACACAGGTGTCGCGTTAGTTTAAAAAAATCTGCCTTTAACATAATATATATGTACATACATATAGATCGAGCTGAAGAAGTTTTACTTTAGTCGTCTGGTCCGAAGAACACACGTTTTTTTATACTGCAAGGGGCAAACGGGCAAGCGTTCACGTAGGTGACTACCGACTACTATGGACATCTTTCATGACACCACCAGGAGGCTCGAAGGTGCCGTTCTTTAAGGTAGGGTTAAGGGCCACCGGGAACTTTCACAAACCGAACGAAACGCGACAACAATATCATGACTTGACGTGACAGCATTGCCGCCACTTCACGCCGATCTTATAATGGAGCCGGCGTATCCGGGTACCTCTTTCACATAAGATCAGCGTGAAGTGGCGACGTGGCTTATCTTGTCATTAAAGGTCAGCAAGGCGTTTGCAGCCTTCGGGGGGTGCAGATTTCCATGGACGACGGTAGTCGCTTATATGAGCTGCGTGCTCGTTTGCCCCATATAACATTCGTTTTTGCAACGCCGCACATAAAATAAATTAATTATGATCTACCTTTACTATCTAGAGTGTATCCTAAAGTGGGTGAAAAAAGAAAAGAAAAAAGGTTTTAACATCAGATAAGAAAAAAACATTTAATAACAGACTTGACGAAAATATATAATTTGTAGTCTGTTTCTCTGAAAGATAATATAGTTGGAGGCGTAAACGATGGGACAGGTTTCGCGACTTTTTCCTCACGAAATTGTAATAATCGAAAATTGTTGGGTGTGGTAAAGTACCTACGAAAGGAGATACCTTATATCGGGTACCATTCATAACGTATATATTTATATATTAATACGTGAAGCGAAATCTTTAGGCACCATTTTAAGAAAATTGCGCGGCCGAGAGAGTATGATATTTCGCACAACTGATGTTCATATAAAGAGAGGTGTGCGAATGCTAATGTTTTTTTTTAAATATGCAATATTGATATATTAAATTATTAAAATAAAACCACACGCACACCAATGCCAGACGATTTACACACACATGTATTGCGTGATGTCAAAGCGTAATCGTGACAACCATGTCATATTAACTGTCAAATTTTATTTTTCCGTAAACAGAACATTATATGTCGTACGCAAAAAGGTTTTTGTGCGAATTTCGACCCGCCGGATCTCTAGTACCTATTTATACGTCATGTAAAAACTTTCAGTACCATAATCAATGAAAATTGCTCGGACGTAGAATTACGAAATTTGACACAATGATCTATATCAATACTAAAATATAAAGCTGAAGAGTTTGTTTATTTGTTTGCTTGATAGCGCTAATCTTAGGAACTACTGGTCGGAATTGAAAAATTCTTTCAGTGTTAGATAGCCCATTTATCGAGTAAGGTTATGCAAAAATTTTTCACCTAAGGTTAGGCATACGAAGTCGCGCCTTTTTGTTATCCCAGCTAAAATAATTATAACACCAACAAATTTTATTGATAAATCATCAGTTATAAAATCTAAAGTACAAGTTGTGACTTACCTTTCCATGGCTTATATATCATGGGATAGTCCATGCTACATTTATATTGGAATGTCTATTATAATGTTTTTACATTCTTGTACTTTACTGTAATGATAATATTACAGTACAGATAAGACCACTTTGCAACCGAGTAGACTACTAAGGTACAAATTGTGACTTACCTTTACCTAGCTTATGTATCATGGGATATTCCATGCTATATTTATATTCGAATGTCTATTATAATATTTTTAGATTCATGTACTTCACTGTATTGACAATATTACAGTACATATATCACCATTTTGCAACCGAGTGGACTACTAAGGTACAAGTTGTGACTTACCTTTCCATGGCTTATGTATCATGGAATAGTCCATGCTATATTTATATTGGAATGTCTATTATAATGTTTTTACAATCATGTACTTTACTGTAATGATAATATTACAGTACAGATATCACCACTTAGCAACCAAGTAGACTACTAAGGTACAAGTTGTGACTTACCTTTCCATGGCTTATGTATCATGGAATAGTCCATGCTATATTTATATTGGAATGTCTATTATAATGTTTTAACATTCATGTACTTTACTGTAATGAAAATATTACAGTACAGATATCACCAAATAGCAACCGAGTAGACTACTAAGGTACAAGTTGTGACTTACCTTTCCCTGGTTTATGTATCATGGGGTAGTCCATACTATATTTATATTGGAATATCTATAATAATGTTGTCACTATCGTGAGCTGTTTGTCATTACAGTGGCGATATCAGGGTGTTAATATCTGGGTAAACAACGGTGTTGACGTTGAAATAGCTTGATTTAAAATTTAACACCCTTTGTTAAGGTGAGCTTCGATGGCCGCTGGATTGTTAAAATGTTGCTTAAGGGTGCATTCGAACTAGATTAAATTTACTTAAAGTACTATTCAAATGGGTTTATTTCCCTTACAAATACAAGAGTCCGACCGTTTCTATTTTCAGGTTTATCTAAAAGACTATTCCAGTGGGTTTATATCCCTTACAAGAGTCCTTGCTGTTTTCAGACAAGGTATGATTGATTTAGGCAATATTATTCCATTTTTTTATATTCCTTATTTTTAGATTCATTCTAAATCTATCTAAGAGGAGGTCGTAGCTTAAACAGTGGCCGGTATTTGAGCCGATCGCTAGGTTAATCAGTTCTTACCTCGGTCGGGGGGTAGATGGGTGACCCCTTCCGACACGGGTTTTACCAATATCCAACCTCCTCCGTATTTTGGAGTTACGAGTCTTCTGTATTATTTCAGTCACTCCAGTGAAACACTTCTCCATTTGATATTTTTATGTAAAAAAAAGGTTTGAAATAAAAAAAATTAAACAAAAACCTTTGAGAGGATTAATATTTATAAAAATAGTGAAGTTAAAATATATACATATTCATGACCATATGACACACGGACGTCTGTTCCTAAGATACACAACCTAATGCCTGTTTTATAGGTAACAGACGCCTGTTATACACAATTATATTTTTATAGAAATATATAAATACTTTTATATAATACACCCAGACTCGAGGCGGGAATCGATGAGGCATATCGGAAAGTCAGTGTAGTGCTGTGCTTTGGTCGCGGATTCGGTGGTGTAGCTTTCGGGTTGCAGCATTGCACCGATATTCCCCCATATTCATTCGCGGATTTAGGCAAAGTAGTTTAATATTTAGTGAACCTCTCAGTCAAATGAACTATGAAAGGTTTAGTTCCTCAGAAAGTTTTCTTATGAAGTCGAATCGAATAGCTTCTTTCGCTTTTGTGCGCCGCTAGAAATAGCTATTAGCGTAGTGATAGTTGATAAATAATATAAGCAGTATACTAACGTTTTTCTTTATAATGCAGATGGTTATACTGTTTCGGACGTGGTTATGTACTGGAAGGAAACTCCTGTACGAGGGGTGGAAGACGCTGAGCTTCCACAGTTTAGTGTTCTAGGACACGAGACTAATGACAGAAAAGTATGTATTTACAACGGACTTATCGTTTAAAACCTGTTCAAAATCTATTTACTGAAAATCAATTTATATTGAGGTTTCCTTTTCAGACACACTACAGGGCTATTTTTCTTTTTATGGTATTCAGTTTATTAATTACTAGCTATGCCCGCAACTTTCGCGAAAAATTAGATTAAAAAAAAATAGATTCAATTTCAGCGTGATGATGAATAGCCTTCCTCGATAGATGGGCTATCTAACACTGAAATAATTTTTCAAATCCGACCAGTAGTTCCTGAGATTAGCAAGTTCAAGCAAACAAACAAACTCTTCAAGTTTATATATTAAGTATAGAATTATTTTTAATCATTATCTATTTTCTATGTTTTTTGAGTTTTAGTGTAATTAACCTAAATAAACTTTTTCTTACGTTCTTGTTTTAAAATGCTGGACATAGAAATTAATATGCGTTGCCACTTTTCTTAAAGAGCGCATATACGAGCCTTCGGATATGATAGCTTTTCACGGGCGTCTATACTCAATTCTGATAAGCAACTGTACCTTTCCTCTTTGAATTCATTACTTTGTACAGTTGCATTGATGGGTCACCCATAAATGACGTCACAATAATTTTACGATTTCTTATCCTCTCCCCCCTCGTCCTCTTCATATTTTCAAAAGCACCTCCCCCCTGATGAGAATTCACATCTTTTTGAATTTTACGCACGTAGTATAAATAATTAAAAACAATAGTTTACATTTTGCTTTTACTATTTCTTTTTTAATAGTTTCAATTTTGACATCTGACGTCACGACGCGTTTGACCCCCTTGCCTGTCGTCACACAGTGTCACATTTTGGTAGCACCCTACTACACCCTATAACCTGTGACGTTTAATTATGACCCTAATTGCTCTTAAGAGATGTATAGTTTCGTCGCCATTGCCTCGATTTACTTAATGTGAAAGTTTAATCTCCTTCAGAAATTCCTTAAGTTCACTACAAATCGCGGCACAGGAGGCGTACCTATTAAGCATCGTAACATTCCAGGAAAAGTTGGCGACGGGCGTCTATCAACGGTTATCTCTGAGTTTCAAGCTACGCAGAAATATCGGCTATTTCGTGTTTCAAACTTACCTCCCGAGCATCTTGATAGTAATGCTCTCTTGGGTGTCTTTTTGGATGGTGTCGAAGCGAAACGTGCGTTGAGGCACATCGGAAAGTCAGTGTAGTGCTGTGCTTTGGTGGCGGATTCGGTGGTCTAGCTTTTCGCTTTCGTTCGCGGATTAAAGCAAAGTAGTTTAGTTTTTCATGCATGTCATGGATTTCCGCAAAGTAACGCCCCATTCTATCAGAAATTCAAACTCTTGCGATATAGTCACATCACGTTAATACCAAAAATATTGGAAGAATGTACACAACTGCTAAACAATTGCGTCTCCGTATCAACCCATTCGTGAACCATTGCTAGTGGCTATTTAAAATTTAGTCACCCTGAGGTTTTAAGTGTCTCAACGATCTTAAATCCAAAAATACGGAAACAACTTTTAAAATTGTAACGTCCTTTTGACAACAACCGGCAGTAATTTGACCTACAGCCAACCTTGCTGACTCTTGATTTATTTATTACCACACAGAGGTCACATCGTGTGAATTTATATTCTTTGTATTACTAATTTCAATTTGCAAAATTGTTAAAACCTCGATAACTGAACGGTAGAAGGATGGCCTGATGAGTAAGGCGTTCGTTTCAAAGTTCGATCCTACTGGGTTATCATAGCAGACTCTCTTAACACAAGTTTTAAAACAACATTATTGCTGTGTTAGCTAAAAAAATAGCCATAACTAGTGACTGTATAAGTTTGCATCTTTATATATTAAATACGTGAAGTCAAAACTTTCGGTACAATTTTAAGAAAATTGCGCGGACGGAGAAGTACGAAATATGGCACAATTACAGTTTGTATAAAACAGGGTATGCGAATGCTAACATTTTTACAACAACATGCATTATAAATATATTGAAATATTAAAATTAAACCACACGCACACCAATTGCAAACGATTTACAAAAACATGTATACGTTTTACTATACATGTTTGCAATGCGTAGTCATGACAATCCTCAGAAAATAACAATGAATTTTGTTAGAATTTTTTCAAATATTGTAATAAGAATAAAACATTTGTACATAGCTCTTCATATAGTACACATATCTAAAAATTTCTGGCCAAATTTAGACCAGCCGGCAGTTCGGGTTTCTAGTGTTTAATTAGTTTCTACTGAATTTCGCATATTTTCGTTATACTCATCATCAAACACGAATTTTGAAGTTAGGTAAATTACGTATTGAATCAAGGGTAATGTACTTAACGGTATGTAGTTATACCGTTTTATTTGAGAAGTAAGGCGTGGGCGTGAATGAGTGTTATTAATATTGTCATTTATATATTGTACAATCTACATGAATTAACATTATTGGTATAATCCAGTTATCTATGTATACAAAAAGGTATCGCAAAATGTGTTGGTAAGGGCATAACTCAATAACGCCTGGACCAATTTAACCAATTCTTTTTTTAAAATGTTCATTAAAGTCCAATTATGGTTTTTACGGCGAGAAAAAAATCAAATAATTTCCGGGAAAACCCTAAAAACAGCCCTTTTCTTTTTCGCATACAAACGTTTTATATCTAAAATGTAGAGTCAATTTGAACTTATACGGGGATGGGAACGGGAACGGGAACGGGAACGGGAACTGGAACTCATCGTAACCGGACTTTTCACCAAGTCAAAGCAGTACCATAACTCACGGCTATTACCATAACACGAGTCGCCTCTCATTATAGCTAGGGTTGCCATGAGCATGAACTAAATTAAGACAAAGTCCATTTTGTGCCGTTGTCTATGGTAGTAGGTAGTCACTAAAGTGAAGCCTCGTTAGCTCCTTGTTATTATCAGCGTGACGCCCATCTCATTGCGAAAATGCCGGCTTAATAGAACCAGTAGAATAATAAGAAATGAAGAGTGAAAGACTAGAACATAATATAATACTTTAAGAATGGCACGGGCATTTAGCCTGTGGTGACAATTGAATAAAAAAAATGACAAACGTTAATACACGTTTGTCATTTTTCATATTATTCAAATGTAATAAATTTTAAGTAAAAATATTTTTAATTCAAAAACATTTAATATAAAAACAGCTTTTACTTTAGGATTGTGTCGTTTTATTACAGAGATGCTATGACCACTCATACGGACAAGATCTAAAGACACAGTACACGTTAGGACAAATCATACGGGCCAAAACTCGATGGAATTATATCGTTTTATAGGATATCGATTATCGTTTTATAGATATATGGAGTTCCTACGACCACCCTACATCAGGTCCATCATCAGATCAGCTCCATGTCATCATAATAATGCATTGCCATTCGATGTATGCAAAATTTCAGCTCAATCAGCTGAAGAAATCGGCTCCAAAATTGAGTTGTAAGATTCCACGCGAACAAACATACGCTGCGAGTTAAATAAAAGCCTTTAAAAATACTTTTCAACCTGTTACTTGGCCGTTTGTTTTGGCTGTTATTCAAAAGGATTATAGTAATCTCGGCAAATTCATCGTGAGATTAGAGACTTGAATGGGATTAAACTTATCTCGTTGAATATATTAAGGCTTAGTTTATCTTAAGTTTGATAATAATTTGATCTCTGAAATTTATCGATATAAAGCAAGTACAATTATCACCTTATCGTCATATCAGCCGTTTTACAACTACTGATGAATATAGGTAGACCTCTTCTAAGGCGCGCCACTAAGAGGCAGCAATGACAATTATGCTGATTAAAAAATATGAAGCATACGAAGAATACATTTAGTTATACCTAATATGATTAAATCAGCCTTCAAGTTTTTGAAAGCTTGATGTCGACGCACCAAGGAGATTTCATATGTGCGCGAGCTGGCATGTGTAATATTTTAGAGTTTTAAAAATGATTATTATTCAAATTTTTGTAGAATTGATGATGTTCCTTTACATATTCATGCTTCTTTTAGATTTGATACTAAATTGAACGTAATGTAATGTAAAATTATAATGAAAAATAAAAGTATTAAAGTTTACCTGAAGATATTTTTAATCATAAAAATAAGAGATTACCATCAGAGTCGTCTTCACTTGTGCTTGTGGACAGGATCCGAATTTGAATTGAGCGTCTTAAGGATTAGAATACCTTTTTAATCTCTGAGCTATCGGGGTTTTTAATGAAATTCAAACTTATGGTAGCCCTAATTATAACAAACCTTAGAGTTTCACAGATAGCTTTCCATTTACAACTACGCCGATCTCATGTGAGAAAGAGGTACTGGTACCCGGACGCACCGGCCCAAATCGGCTAAAAGCGTGGCGCTACCTCTAATTAAATGTCTACAACTTTTAACTAATAATTTTTAGTTGTAGAACCAAAAATAAATAAGTCATAAGTGAAAGTCCATGAATATTTGAGAATGATTTATATTACACGCTGTAAGCGAAATTTGGCTATACTCTTTTAGCTTTAAGATCTGCTTTGAAAACTCAAATTCGCAATAAAGAGACTTGAATTTGAAAAGATTTATTAAATCCAAATTAAGGATTCGTTTATTCACTTAGGTTTTTTGCAGATACTTGTGAAAGTTATTTTTTACCATAGTTATGTAGGTATATTAAAAAAAAATGTATTATATTTTGGTGCTAAAAAATTCGACTTAGAGATAAGTTTACAAGGGTTCAGACGCGTCTTGCACTAAGAAGAACCCGCAACAAACTCAGTCGGGTAATTTTTTTGTTATGACCCACTATTCTTCAGTATTCATATCATATCATAAATATTAAGATTTTGGTATAATTTTTTAACATCTTTTCATTTTTAGGGTTGCGTACCTTCAAAGGAATATAAGAAACCCTTATAGAATCACTTCGTTGGTCTGTCTGCAAATACCCTTTTTCCAAAAAACGCGTAACGCCATAAGTCGAAATTAATACCAAATACTGAGCTATGCGGTTCCTTGAAGCTGTAAAAACATTAACTCTCTAAGTGTATGCAATCGAAAGATATGGCTGTTTATGTCACATTTCCCATAGATTTACAAGGCCAACCCAAAACCTATAGGGTGCTTCTCGTTCATCTAGAGTCAGGATGTTTGACAAAAAGTTACATCTTGAAGCACCAGTAATCGAAAAAATCTGAAAATAATGTATTTTTAGCTACATCACAATAAAGAATTGCGGGGATTTAGTTATATTAAAAGAAATCCTATGAAAAGTATGAATCTTAAAATAACCCTGTTAAGTATTACGTGAATGGTAAGGAACTCTTAGTGCGCGAGCCTGACTTGCACTTCTCGGTCATGTTTCATCGTAGTTCCACAAAATCACTGAAATGTACACGGACAATATTCCTGGTCTTAGGTGGTATATAATATATATAGATTGGTCTTAGCCGAAATGCATACTTATGACAAATCATCGTCGTTCACTCACAATTCTTTTCTTAGCTCATTCTTAGAATTTTTCACTAAGACTCAACCAGTAATTTACCTAGAAGGAATATATATACGTATATTTCTATAAGTCGATGAAGGAAGACGGTAAATATTCTTTATACGAATATATTAATTATTACTATATTCTTCTTCTTCTTCTTCTTCCTAGCGTTATCTCGGTTAAATACCAGGGTCCGCTTAGATTGTAGAGGATGTGGCTGTGGGACGAGTTAAGATAACCGATTGTCATCTGACGTCATCCTCGGAAACCCTACGATTTCTACAACCTTACGACTAATATCACAAAGTGGCATTAATTGGGTCCCACTGTTTTACGTGCCTTCCGAAACATGGAGGAGGTTGGATATCAAATATAAACCAGTGCTAGAATGGGTCAAGTGAATATTTGAGCGGAAAAGACGACTGTTCGCTTGTCACTCGATAAAGCTTTTATGCTAGATCGCTAGAAATTCTTTTATGGGTATACTTAAATATTTATACGTAGTTTTATTAATATAAAATTTTAATCATTCAAAAAATATATTTTTCAATAAAATTTATTATTTTTTTTTACTGTTTCATCCGTTTAGTATAAAAAAACTAACTATACCCCGTGACTTCGTCCCTGTGGGCCTCTTTCATAACTTAGGTGTCTTTTGGATAAGGATTGATATCATGTTTATAAAAACACCTTCACAAATAATGCATAATATTGAACAAATTTGCTTAACAGAATAGGTTATAATGAACCAACCTTAAAAGAAAGAAGGTTATAGACATATGTTGCAGCGGACCTTTATTTAGAAGTTTTAAAGAGGAACAATTCTATCATACATAGGTTTTGCGAAACTTTGAACTGGGTAAACGCAGCGCCCGCAGCGAAAGATCTCAAAAGGGAACATCCACCCCGATTTTGGCATATTCTTAATTAGTACTCCACTCCTATTATTCTTAGCTTTATGATATAGCCTATAGCTTTCCTCGATAAATGGGCTATCTAACACCGAAAGAATTTTTCAAATCGGGCCAGTTGTTCCAGCGATTAACAAACAACCCCTTCAGCTTTATAAGTAATGAAATAAACCTTTATTCTATTTTTTTTTCAGGAGATGAATGGGCAGTTTTCAAGTTGGGCTTCCAAGGGAGGGTCAAAAAAATCTGTGTGGACACAGCATACTTCAAAGGCAACTACCCGGATAACATAAAAGTGGAAGGAGCATTTTTGGAAAAGTCTGAGTGGAGCGCGTCAAAGCCCGTTGTTTGGTACAACATTTTAAAACCTAGCAAGGTTCGTACATTATATATTACTTTAATTTAAAGGCACATCAGGATGCGTGAAGGCTCATCAGTGGGAGTACTTCAATAATAGTGGTTTGGTTCGTTTGTCATCTTCTTTAACTTAGTTAATTCACACAGCATTTGAAGTTAAAATCTAAAGAGACGGATTTCTTAGTAATGCTCCATGTATTGACCGTTTGGGTATCGAGTCCATGGAAAACCATGGACATGGTTCCTTCCTCTGCAGTTCTAGAGCAGTGCCTGCGATTTGTGACCCAAGTGTTAGCTTTAGGAATCCCTTTAGCGTATACACGAACACTCACCTCCACTGCCCGTGTTACCTTCCCTGCCCAACCAGTTCCTATCTGATCTCATCTCATAATAATACCCTTCCATTAGTCTTCATCGTAGTGATGACGATCAATCTTATTTCTTCGAACGTCTTTAAGGTTGCTAATTAGATGGCACTTTACTAAATTACATCCTCCTACAAATTTATTAGGTTTCCTGAATGTATTCTACTTCTTAGTGATTTAAGCTTTGGTCTCTTGACCGTAACACACAACGCTGCGTTGTGTTACGGTCATGCTGTTTTGGATACATAATTGTAAGATTAACGTCTAGAATGGTTTTTATTCAATCGCTCTCTAGGTCATCGGTGAGGCAAGCGCGGCACGGTGCGTAGTCATATCACAGCGTAAAGCGCTAAGAAGAAGAAAAAGATGTGTTTTCCTATAATGATATTAGAACCAGCTAAACGTATAGATTTTGCTTGGCATTTGATCGGTAGTGACGGGCCATCTCACACGTAACTGCGAGAAGCTGTCTGGAACAGAGACATCATATTTCAATTATAATTATCCTCGGACTCCGAAATCGGTTTGCGATATTGGATTTCTTGTTAAATTCGTGAGCCATATTTGCACGTCCGATTGAGGTCAATCAAAAGATCGCTGGTAAAACTGTTTTTAATAACTGTCACAGATATAGCCAATTAATTTTGTACATTGTTTATTATTGATTTTTATATCGCTTTAGTTCAAACTTTTTTATTTTACTAATGAAAGAAATATGCAAAAAGGATAAAAATACATAAAAAGAAGGACAAAAGGCAATGCTATCCCTAAAGAGCATGGGAACAAGGAATTTTATTATTATTATTATTATTATTATGCCGGAGCCAACAACCGCCTGCTATACACAAATATTTTCATTTTGGAAATATATAAATACATGCAATATGGATAATACACCCAGACTCGAGGCGGGAATCGAACCCATGACCCCCGCAGATGGCAGAGTTATTGCCCACTGCGCCAACAGGCCAGTCAAATGTGTATGTGACATAATTCTTAAAATAAATATGTATTTCTTTCTCTGTGAACGGTTACTTTAATTAGTTTCGAAAACGCGCATCTCCCAGAAAAAATGCTCTTATCAATGTAGTTACGTTCCATTACAGAGTCTAGAGTATTCTCAACCAAACTATATGGCCTATAAAACTTAGGTTTCACCCCACCACAACTCTTATCTGCGTTTAATAATCAACTTCCCATTACGCAACAATGTTCACATGTGCCGAGCGCTTCCACATTAACGTTTCCGTCTTTTGATGATGAGATTCGACAGTCGAGTTTTTCCACTTTCGTTTCATCCGGTGTTAGATGCTGGTAGAAATCGCGTAACATTTTACTGCCAATACACTTGTTTTTGAACACACTTTCGAAAAATAGCACTCTTATCTTTTCAAACAGCGTTAATAAAGCTTTTAGTGATCTCATAATGACCGTAATAGACGCATAAAGGCAAACGAATATGTCAAATGTGATTAGTTGTTAATAAAAATATTGTACTATTTAATTGTGCATAACCTACACTAATATATAAAGCTGAAGAGTTATTTTGTTTCTTAGTTTATTTAAACGCAATAATCCCAGGAATTAAGGGTCCGATTTGAAAAATTCTTTTAATGTTAGATAGCCCATTTATCGAGGAATGCTATATCATCACGCTAGAATGGAACCTATTTTTTTGAATGTGAAAATGAAGTCGCGGGTACCGCTAGTTGTCATGTAAAATAAAAACCGGGCAAATGGGAGTCACACTCGCGCACCAAGGTTTCCGTACTATCACGTAATACATAATATTTTTTATGATGTAACACATATTTACGGTTTTCGAAATTTTTTCTATACTTGTACTTTAAAATATAGATTCTTGACAAATCTCACGATTCTAGGTCAACGGGAAAGTACCCTATAGGTTTTGATTACCGTGGAACCCCCATTTTTTTATCACGCCGACATAGACCCCAGTCGAATCTCCCGCGGACCGTGGTAGAACATTTTGGGAATTCCCAAAGTGTTCTACCATATAAAAACGTCTCAAAACCGTACGTATACACCATAACAAACCACTATTTTTGATAAGAGTCATATTTAAGTGATAAGAGTGGCACACGCGGACGAATTCGCGGGTAACGGCTAGTAAAATGTATTTCTCTTGTCTTAACGCGTTAAATATCTATCTAAAACATCGTTAAAAATCTATCTAAAAATCGCGTTATATATAAAACCCGTGGCGTAGGTATACACCATTATGGTGTATACGTACGGTTTTGAGACGTTTTTGTATGTCTCACATCAATAAACGCCAGCAAGGTATAGATATTTAAAGCGTTAAGGCAAGAGAAATATATTTTACTAGCCGTTACCCGCGAATTCGTCCGCGTGTGCCACTCTTATTACTTAGATACGACTCTTATCAAAAATAGTTTTTGGATGAGGATTGTTTTATAGAAAGACCTTCACAAATAATGTATTATTTTAGAACAAATTTGATTCGCATAAAAAAGGTTATACTGAGCCAACCATAAAAGATAGATATATGCTGTCGCGAACTTTTATTTAGAACTTTTAAAGGGGAACAGTTTTGTCATACATGTCTTTTGCGAAACTTTTACCATTTACGCAGCGCACGCAGCGGGAGCGCTCAAATGAAAAAAGAATTCCGATGTTGAAACATTCTTCATTAGTGCTCCGTTCCTACTGGACTTAGCATGATGATATATAGCCTTTAGCCTTCCTCGATAAATGACCTATCTAACACTGAAAGAATTTTTCAAATCGGATCTGTACTTCTTAAGATTAGCGCGTTCGTTCAAACAAACAAACTCTTCAGCTGTACACATACAGACACGCACGTATACTAGTATAGATGTATAAAAGCAATGTATTTAACATAGTTTTCAATGGTTTAAGGATTTATAGCGGTGCCGATGTCATCCTTCTCGCGGCCACCGCTTCCGATACCTTTTAAAGTGGACCATCCATTTCTCTTCGCAATTTTGAATGATGACGTCGTTTTGTTCGCGGGAACATATACTAATTAAATGAAATTCTTGTATCGAATTTGTTTGAATAATAAATGAAATTTACAATAAAATGATTTATGTATTTATTTAAACAGCCCTGGATGGGTACGGCAATTTATTGTTCCAAAAAGTACATGTGTTCTAAAAGCTACCTTGTTTTATATATTGAAAAAGCGATTAAATTAAAACTAGGAAATGCTTAGAACTGTCACAAACAGGAAAATCTTTAATTTTAATTTTGGGCGATTTCATCATAATATCATTCAAAGTCCAGTGAAATGTTACATTTTTGGGCTTAGCGAGCGTTTGTTAGAAGACGCAATTTTATTTTGAAATCAAAAAAGTCAGATTAAAGTTATGCCGGAGCCAGATATAGCTTCATTTGAATGATCATTCCAATGATCATGTTGTGTGGCCGGGGACTTTGTGTAACTGTACAAAGTTTTGTAGTACTTTGTGGACTTTAAGGACCAAAGTGTACAAACACTCTTCCATAGCTCTCCAGACTAAAGCTAAAAATATATAGCAATGTCGATAATATAAACACAAATCTTGGCATGTATCCAAATATAAATAGCATATTAGTTATGAACATAATTTCCTTATTTACAGTTTTTAATAACACACTTGAGTTGAACTGAATGATGAACTAGGATATCCTACCTGTTGTAAATGTATTCTTCAAGTGAATAGTTTTACTTGCCCGTACCGCCTGCCTGAACGTACTTATCGGCCGAAGTAAAATACGCATTACTTTAATAGCAATTTTGTAATGCGTTCTTATGTAACTAAATATCACAATAATAACAATTCAGAGATAAGATAAATAATCTGGTCCTGACATAGTTTTCGAAAAGATATCTCAAATGTTATAAAATTAGTCTAATTTCGCATCAAGCAGTCGAGCTCAAATTAGCTCTGCAGTCTGTTACATCCTAAAAATTACTTGTCAAATGCCAACTAGGTGTCAAAATGACGTTTGACAGCTGTAGTGATATACAGAGAGTAGTGTTGTTTAGGTAATACTATGGTTACGGTACTACTAACCAATAAGATACTCCATGCCGTTAGCTGTCTTTTTATACTTATCGATCTAACACATTAATGCAGCGAGTACTGGTTAAATATAAATTACTTATTATTGATCATATACATATTTTTTACAATACTCGACGCTGGTTGATTTAGATTTAACCTAATTATAAAGTTAGTTAAACGAATTAAACCACTTTTTCAAATTCATAGGACATAATATTCTCAACATTGTACAATAAAAAGCCTCATTGAATTCGGTACTTCATCGTCATCACCCACAATCCTTTTTATCCTATAACTGGGTATAAGCCTCTCTCCATTTGTAATACTCTTTACAGTGTTGAGGCAATCTGGGCTTAGTATTAGGTATTTCATAACCCTTTATTAACGCTAACATTTTAGAAAGATTTCATTATATAAAATATTCTTAGTAGAAACGAAACTTAAACATATTATAAAATAAAAATAAAAATTACATTTCATCTAGTGTTCTTTTGATGGAATTCGAACCGAAACCGTACGAAGTATTTTGATTGAGAAATATAACTTAGATATAAAGAATGTTGGCATGATGACATCTATTTTGTCCAGCCCAACATCCGACGTTGCTAAAACTCTGTTTGATTTGATTTACAAATGTGAAAAATGATATGTAGTGCATTTTGTTTGTCACATTTGTAAATTAATATAGACATGTTCTTATATGTTATGTAAAAAGTATATGTATTTTCGGACGGGTCTGGCATAATCTTAAATAGATTTAAGAACCTTAATTAAATCAGACATGAAAAAATTACTTTATTTAGAATAAGCCTAAGAATAAGAAAATTAAAGTACATTTTTAGTAAATAAATAAACAATGTATGAAAATTATTTCCATCTCTATCGTATAGTGCTGCCAACATTTATATTTTCTTTTCTCTGGTTGTCACATCCGAGATGTTGTTGACTTTTCTGTAATGAAAGAAATTTATTACGCTTAAGCCGGAGCCAGGCATAGCTCAAAGTGTTTATAGAAGACTAAAAAGTTCTACAAAACTTTGCGCAGCTACGCACAGTCCCCGGCCACACTATATGATCATTGAAATGAAGCTATGTCTGGCTCCGGCATTTGAGTAACAATTTATTATAACAAAGTAATAATAAATAAATAAATATTGACTTACAATCTTGTATTACATAGAAGGCATTATTATTAACGTTTGAACTTTTAAAAGTTTTAATCTTAATTAGCTCGAACTAAAAATAAACCCAGACAAAGAGGCATTTAAAAAGCTGACTGTCAACTTCCAGTACTGGTGGCTTTTTGGAGAAGAAAAAAAAATGTTTGCCAAGATAAGAAAAAAACGCGATAAGAAAAAGAAGAAATTTAAGACCTCTCTATTTACCTTCACTACTAGCTACAAGTAGAATAAGTATTTACGGCTAGAGATTCCCTGCTTTTTTTCATCTGCATCAAAACATATTCAGTATCGTCATCTTCAGAGCCCGCGCCCGATGATTGCTCGCAAGTGTTACGAAAGCATTTTTCCTGACGAAGTAGTGGTTGCAACTAAGATATTAAAAAAGAGATAATAATCGTCATTATAGAAGAATTAGTGCAGTGATAATTTAGGGACGACCTCTTTACACTGATTAATCTCATCTGAACTTCCCGTATTTGCAAAGTTAGAAATAAAAAGTCCATTACTTGCAACAGGTAGAGTTTTGGCCTTGTGACTTACCATCTTTTTGTACATAATGATTTACTTGTAAACCAATCATATTCATTCAGTCTAACGTGGCGTTATGTTCATTTGAAACCTTAGGAAAGATTCTCAAATTCTTTTTATATGTATATCTCTTAATATTACTAAGCACAAAGTGAGGTAAGTCCAAAGTTCCTATTCTTACATAATCACCCGATTTCGTTCCCGGCGGTCTGAGTCCTTCTTTCCAAATACCAGTGGTAAGTCTTTCGGCCTCCGGCGTCATCCATCGATGAACACCTCCACGACGGCGTCGATAGCGAGCCTCCATCCCCTAAAACAGCCAGGGATTGCACTCTGTTTCGAAAAACAGTTTAATCTAATCTGAGTTTATTTATACACCATGTAAGTATTAGTACAATTTTTACGGAAGTGCAATTCCTTGCTGTAAGTACTATTTTACCGATAATAAAAAGATTGTCATCTAGTTTAGGTGAATACCTGAACGTCGTGTTTGCTAAAAAAGTTTTTATGGTCGTTCTGTCTGTGTATATTTGATTTTTCGTCCACAGCTTGACAGCTTGAACCTATTTTTTTCATGGCATCCCAGAATACGAGGCAAGGTAGCGATATGAAAAATATGAGATTCAATACAAACTCCACAGGTCTGCAACAAGTAATTATGCGATTAAAAATAAATATTAATAAATGGCTTATTAATAAAGGAATGCATTTGCTAGACGCGACAGTGCAGGCCTCTACTACTTAGTTGTTAATATTTCTTTTCAATGTACACATTAACTAAAGTAGCTAGTAAATGTATTAACAGACTAATAAACTCCGGATCCACTCAAAACCACACAATTTTTTATCATAATCAGACCCCAGATAGAATGTAGATATGAGATTAATAAAGGTAAAAAAATTGTATATTCTTTAAAGTAAAACCTAAATCGAGATAGTACTTCTTACTTGCTAACAAGGCGCACTTGTCTCTGCTTGGTGTCTGGATGAACCGGCCAGCCTTCGCAATCGTATATCACCCTTCGATTCTTTAGTGAGCATTCGTAGTAGCGATCTAACTTCCGCGGAGTCTGCAGCAGTAGGTCAAGACCCCACGAGCCCACGCAATTTAGAATAAGCCCCAGAATCGCCTTTATGAAACCTGTATTGTAACACGATAAGATCTACTGAAAACACTGCAACATAGTAGATTTTTTTTTAATTAGCCTATATGTCCCACAGCTGGGCAAAGGCCTCCCCACTCTTAGACCACTCTCCTCTATCTGGAGCTAAACCAATCTACTCGTTTCCCGCAAAGGCGTCCAAGTCGTCGCGCCACCTCTTCCTCGGCCTACCTGGTCTACGGTGGCCATTGGTGGGAGTCCTTATAGTCGCAACATTGGCCCACCTTTGCGGATCCGTTCGTGCCACATGCCCAGAATTAATTTAGATTAAGAATCTAAATTCATAAACCTGCAGAGACATTCTTAAAAAAATTCATATGGTTTATGATCGCAATTCGATTATAAAGCGAACACAAGCAATAGTTTAGGGTTACCGTGGCCGGCAAATATCTTGAATCTTGAATTTATAAAGCTGAAGAGTTAATTTGTTTAACTGAATGCGATAATCTCAGGAACTACTAGTTAGATTTTAAAAATTATTTCAGTCCATTTATAGAGGAACGCTTATATCGTCACGCTATAATTTATTTATTTTACCTAATTTTACGCTGACGAACTCGCGGGCACAGCTAGTTTTAAATAAATTACCTCGAGCTAATTTTTGGTCATATCGGTAGTTGGTATGGGAGAATTAGTTTTGGGCGTTGCTCATCCGATTGGTACATAAATCAGTTTTCTATTACAGTTTGAGGGTCCTCATTTACTGACGGTATTGTGTAAATAGTGTCCTATGCTCAAACCTTGTGTCACTACGTCTTACGGTCAAGATAGTTGCCCAAAACTAGTACGTATCATCATGACCGTGTTCGGCCACAGCGACTAGAGGAGCGTTCAGTTTAAAAATGCACTTGGCTATTCGCTCACCAGACATATGTAAAATATGGCCGCGTAAACGCTACTGGCGCTTCATAAGGAATGTCTCGATCTCATTGGTCTTGGCCAGCCGCACCTATACCAACCTAGTAACAGCAACGCCAAAATGACTCCAATGAACGTAACAAACACGTTCAGGGTCACCAGGTCGGGGTAGCACGTGGAGCGAGAGTAACGGAACTTCTTCTGCGTGGACAGCCCGGCGGCCATGACTTGCGTAGGCGTCATTTCTTGGCAGAGGAGCTTGGGATCTTCACCTAATAAGTACATTGGTCAAAAACTAATAGTTTTAATAGGTCTAATACTCTAATTTTCTCTTCAAAGCTTTCTTTAAAGCTATTTTGCACGTATAAGATACCTCAAACTCAGACGCGCTAGGCTTATGTTGCATCCTCTACTAGCACAAGCTTTTTGTCTGGAAATGCAAATATTGAGCATACATAAAAGTATGCTCAGTATAATTGAAATAAAAAAAATCCATATTACCTAACGCTTAAAACAAAATGTATTTTGTTATAAATTATAGCTAATTTAAATAAACATTCGAAACCCAAACTGACCTCAGTCCTGTAATATTTAAGTAAAACAAGCTATCAGGTGAAATTCATATTACCTAAACAAACACAATCGCAGCGCCACACACAGAAACAACGGTCGCTTCGCTTGATCCTGACATCTCTGACTGCGACAGATTCACCGCCCTCGTTAATCAGGGAAACTAAAAAGAGAAAAATTTCAAAATTACATTTAGTTACATGGTAACTTATTTACAGTTTTAGTGTACATAACGTGGGGGCTCTGCAGCTCCTTCCATTTGACAACAATCATCTTATTTTTTTCTATGAAATTATGTACATATTTGATAGGTCTGAGAATCGGCCGTAAAAATTTTTTAAAACCCTAAGTAAAACGGTTTGTCCGCACGGAGGAAGTCGCGGGGTACAGCTACTATTAACATAATACTAGACTTTCACCGGACATCGAGTCAAAACTTACAATTCCACGCACACCGCCTCGACACTTGAACCGAAAAAAGAGCATACTAATTTTTCAAAGCCTGACACCGCATCTGGGACCGTCCCGATAGTTTTAGTTGTCCATGGACACAGGAAATCATAATCGGATTATCCTACTGTCTAAAGAAGCAGCACTCTAAAATAAAATACAAATATATAGTGAAAACATACCAACGCAATTGGCATTGTTGAATGAAGTCTCTATGGGTAAATTAAATTGAAAATTTTGCGAATGTCGCGGAGGTATCAGCTCTGCACCGCTCATGGTTTCGTCTCTTTGCACTCTCCCGTTCAGTATCTCAGGACTGCATTCTCGAATGTACACCCTGGAACAATATTTATTTTTACTTTTAGAGTTCTAGCGGCATTTAAAATAGAATTAAGTTAGCACAGTAGATAAGGACAGAAAATGACATATGGGCCAAAATATTTTTAGATGCCTAAAAACCAGTCCCTTGGAATGAAAATTAAATTTTATGGGAAATTAGTATATCCATTTAAGAGAGTTTCTCATCATCATCATCATTGATCATTAACAAAGTCAATAACAAATTTTTAAAGTAGAATACCTATGAAAGCAAAGATAATTAGCAAAACAAAGGTCGATTCTCACGTATTAAATGACTGTAAAATTTGAGCTATTATAAATGAATTAAAAAGCAGCGAAACCTTGGCTCAGTATCGACCGTTTGACTTGACCTGCCATATATTGGTAACCTGCCAACAGCTACTGTTGTTTCCGTTGTACCAAACGTGACCTAATTCAATCTCTTCCTACAAACAAGCTTCTGAAGACTCTACGGCTTAACCTTTTGGGTCATGGGGAAAACGTTTTCTATAGCTTCATAATAAATAACTGTCTATCAATGATAACAAATAGCTGCTCGTATTTATTTTAATACATGGGTTGACTACGTTCATTATTATCTTAATTCTTCTTCTTCTTCTTATTCGTTCACTCTTGGCAGAGTGGTCGTGGTCATGGAACACTATGAAGATGCACCGCGTTTTTAGAAAGAAACTTCCATCTGCTCTTATTGGCAGTTTGACGTGAGCATTCTGTGACTGGCTTCTTCAGCACGGTCTTAATTAGATCTGTCCATCTTGTTGGAGATGTTATTATCTTAATATATGTATATAAATTACGCGTCACGTTGTTTGTCCGCGATGGAATCATAAACTACTTAACCAATTTTAATAAAATTTGCACAACGTGTACAGTTTAATGCAACTTGAAAGATAGCATTAGCTTACATTTCAATTTATAGTCGCAGAAATGTATGCACGTGCATAACTTCCGAACAGCTGCACCAAATTGAATAATTCCTTTTCTGTTGCGGTCGTTATTGTTAGGACAACGATGGTATAATAAAAAAGAAATGGCACAGCGAAAGCGAAAAAGAAATGAAACAGAATGGAACGGGAACGGGCACGGGTACAGGAACGGGAACGGGGAATAATGTTATAGGATAATAGAATCTAGTAAATAATAAGTAACCCAACGTTCGGGCAGGACAACGTCTGCCGAGTCTGCTAATCTTTATATACAGGTGTATCTAACAGCGTACCGGATACGCATCCCATGGGTTCGGTACATGATTCTAGGCTCCCCAGTAGGCTTTTTCATGAAATGTATTTTTTTTTTACTTTTTTTAAACTGAATACTGTATAATATCATTATTACTACCTAATGCAATGCGATTTTCAATCACAAACAAATTTCTTTTATGTTTTTACATCAAACCGTAATGTAAATAAAATTTAAAATTACTTCGATCAATTGTTTTTCCATGTCGGCGCGGCGTTTGCATCAAAGGAGCCGCGAAGTGCGTAAGCTTCGCTTCGCCATTGACTATACATTGCGCGCTCAAGCATGGGATGAAGATGGCAATACCTGTAACCGCTCATTTCCGAGATGAATTATTATTGTAACCTTATTTAGGACATTAAATATAGCATGTCAGATACACCCAGTATAAAAATCGTCTATCAAATCTTTGTCACCCAACTCTTCTAAACCGCTGAAACAAATTGGATGAAATTTTGTATGTATATTCCAAAGGGTTCGTCGACATTTCTCAAAGGCCGGCAACGCATCTGCGGTCCCTCTGGTGTTGCAGTTGTCCATGGGCGTCGGTAGTCACTTGGGCGAAAGCCGGCTGCTCGTTTGCCTCTTATTAAATAAAAATAAAATGAAAAAAGATTCATTTTCATGGCACGTTCCGGAGTCAGTATCTTTTCCAAGCTGTAACGCTTTGTGACGCCCTCGGGAGCCATTCGTCAGACCGGACACTACCGAACTTTGTTTTATCCCTCTTTCATAAGGTTTAAGTGGAATAACAAACGCTTAAAGGCCAATGATACAGAGTGATACATTGCATTGGGGTCAGATTTTTGACTGCATTATGCTGAAAACTTTGAAATAGTGGAGTGACCATATTTTTCGCAAGTTACGGACTCCACTCTTACGCTGCGTCTTATTTTGTACAGACTGTCAAGTTATTATGTAGCTTGATACCTTTTTTAAATATAACAAAATAGTCACGTTAACGTATGTAATTAGAAATATATAGCTTGTTTGTATTAAAAAAAGTTATATATAGAGTCGTGTACCTCGCATTTTAGTTATTTATATACATATACATAAAGCTGAAGAGTTTGTTTGTTTGCTTTAAGGCGCTAATCTCAGGAACTACTGGCCAAATTTTAAAAATTCTTTCAGTGTTAGATAGCCCATTTACCGAAGGCTATAGGCTATAGGCTATACATCATCACGCTAAAGTGATTCTATATTTTTCTTGCCTAATTTTACGCGGACAAAGTCCCGGGCATAACTAGTTTATAATAGTAATATTTTATATTTAAAACAAATGTAAAATATAAGTGTAATATTTATTTTGTTTTTTTTTTTCAGGAAAATCCTTACCGCTTAGTGAAAACATATAATATGAAGGTTTATACATATCCATATAACCCATTGGTAACCTCGAACAAAATATATACAAAGAGTTACATGGAAAAACGGGAGAAAGAAACAAGTATATCCTTCTAATGAATCGCGATTGTTTCCACAGCCACACCTGATGTCGAAGCGAATTTTTCTTTGCGCCAGTTTGCCTTAACAAAAGAGGAGAGTTTTCAAACGTGAATTGAAAATGTTGTGTATTGAGAACAGGGTACATCGTTAAATGTATTTGTTTCGAGTAGAAATCGAATAAAAATGCGTCCCTTACCTTTTATTCAAGAGAGGAGCGTTATAGACGGAGCATACGTCGTTTTAACTAGATCACAATTTCAATTTAGCAGATAGACATTCCTGAACTTTGCGTCAAACGTTTGAAACATCTTTGACATTAAGTAAAATGAGTAAGTATAATTAAGTAAATTCTTTATTACACATTAAATAAGAACAGTCTACAAAGGAATGAAATGAACGTGCAGATATGCGTGCAGAGGCGGACATATTGCTGAAGCAATTTCTTAATCATTTGAAAGGTAAAGTATGCGTTCCCGTAAATTTATGCAAAGTCGAGCAAATAAAGTGTTTTCATGACAAATAAAAAGGAGTATTGAGATAGAAAAAATCTTCTAATTTTTCATCATGTAATAAAATTTACTATTAAATATCTTGGAATTATTGGGAAAATTAAAGCGCTCCGGCATTACTATGAGATTATGTCAAAGCGTAGGCATCACTACGGTAAAAGTAAGTGTGAATTGTCAAATATTACAAAGAAGTGAATTGTGGCTGAATTACGACCACCAGACGGTCTCTTATTATTATTAATACATATTTAGTTCTCAGCCCTTTTAAATAACACTTGTAAAAGCTTTTACATGATAAATCTAATTCGGGAATTAGCTTTATCGGTGTAACCTTATAGCATTCGTTCTGGTTAATGGACAATAAGACGTTATAGTCCAGTCGGTTTATTAACAAAGCACTATATTAGCTGACCATTTATTGTTACTACATTAAAACAAAACTAATATGTTAAAGTAGCTGAATCTCCGTTAGATTAATTTGGTTTCTAATACGTCAACCGTTTGTTCATTCATTCATTTCATTCCATTTCATTCCGGACTAAAAACTACTTCTAAAGATTATCTATCTACTACGGAACCCTAGAAAATTGCTCTTCTGCTAATTTTAAGAGCCATTTTCCTTGACGCACTTTCGACTTTTATTTCTTTGTTATTGAATCTGCCTTCCTCGATAAAAGGGCTATCTAACACTGAAAGAGATTTTCAAATCGAACCAGTACTTCCTGACATTCAAGGAAAGAAACAAAGACTTCAGCTTTATTTATTAAGTATACATTAAATACTATATGTTATATACATATATGATTATATACGTATATACAATATAAATACCATTAGTCAAAAGCTTACGAGATCATAAAAAAGTTGTTTATATACGTACATCCAATCAGATCAGAAAGAATTTATTGTGATTCGTTTGTTTCTAAGAAAAATCTTCTCTGAATGAAAAGTAGTCAAGCCACAAGAATTTTTTTATTTCTTTTATACGGGTGTCAGAAGCACATTTATACCAACACTCTCATCACATATACACTATCGTCCAGAAATCTTTACAATTAACTTCCATAAATTAAATTTTAAAGGTGAGTTTCTCAAAGTTTTACTCCGTACTTAAGAGATATATGTGTGTAAAATTGAAATAAAGCATGATTTTTTCATATTGCATAATTCATATTCTATACATATAGATAAAATTGAAGGATCTATTTGTAACATGGAAATTATTTTTCACTTATTGCATACGACAATATGTACGATACCTATAGTAAAAGCGCATTTAAAAAAAATATTTTCTATCCGTCTGTTTGTTCCGGGAAACCTCCGACACTGCTGGGTCGATCTAGGCACGACTTTCACTTGTAGATAGGTTATTTTACAAGGAATAACAGAAGATATTTTGCTTTTAGATAAATAATTAGGGTTTTGCGCAAAAAATATAAATAATAAATAAATAAATATATACAGGACTATATGACACACGGACGTCTGTTCCTAAGATAGACAACTTAATGTCTGTGCTATAGGTAACAGCCGCCTGTTATACACAAATATATATATTTTTAGAAATTTTTAAAATACATACATATGGATAATACACCCAGACTCGAGGTGGGACTCGATCCCACGCCCCCCGGAGCAGAAGGCAGGGTCACTGCCCACTGCGCCAACGGCCCAGACAAAACATATAACCAGACTCGAGGTGGGAATCGAACCCACGACCCCCGGTGCAGAAGGCAGTGTCACTGCCCACTGCGCCAACGGGCCATCCGCACATTACTTTAAATAATTCTATCTGATAATATCATCGTGTTTTCTTCCTGACGTACGTAAGCGATTATAGTATTTTTCTTTTACTTACAGGACAACATACTAGTTAAAGATGGAAATATAGGAAGTGGGAAACTTTGGGAGAAAAGCTAGTAAAATCATAAAATATTATGTACAATATTTGTAAATTCATTAAGTTTATTTCATCTAAGCAAAATATTTTATTTCTTTAAATCTTTATCTACGTATCCTTCAATTTCAAATCGCTTTTTTGTATAATTAATAGTTAATACTTTACTGGCCTATGTATGAATTATGTATGGAAAATTGTACGCTATATTTTAATGCTGTATGTTGTACTATATTAAATAAATAAATAAATACATTTGAATCATTTCGTATCCACAAAATTTTACAATTTAACAAATTTCTAGAGATCTAGTATATGAAACACGTACCCCTCCGAACCCCCACTCGAGTAGGAGTAAGGGCATTCGATTCCATACGTTCTTTTCCTCAGCCAATACTCTGATTACTACTGGAATCGTAAATTCTGCACATAGGTAAGGTACTCCTTTTATTTTATTAAACAATATACTCGTATGCAGATAAAAAACGCGAGCAAAACCTCGGACAAAACCTAGTAATGTGATAAAACATTTTCGAATTATCCAATAAATACTGGAAACTATTTGTAAATTTTAAACATTCCGTATACACAAAATTTTACAAATTCTTAGAGAGCTGGTATATGAAATGCGAACCCCCTCGAACCCCCACTCGAGTAGGGGTGAGGGCATTCGATACGCTTTCACGTCCTCCCTCTCCGGCCGATACGATACTTGTTGCTGCCGGTAACGAGACCCGGCCGCTCCGTGTAATAACCTCGCCGGTCTTTCATCGCTATTGATACCGTGAAAAATATCTCGGCAACATATTTATGAGCATTTATGAGCAAACTTCCTCTTGTGTAACTTTATTTCATTGCGATATCTTCAATCTGGTTTCTCTTCTGGACATGTATATGTATAAGTGGTAACATCGATAGAGTAACTTAGGGTTTCCTAAACTAAAACAATGGAACACCAACCAAATACCTTTTACGTGATGGAGCTCCATATCAAATGATTACAAATCAACTCTGAAATGTATATAAGACGTTTTTAAATCTCGGGTGAAAATTATAGATACCGATTTGATCTACCACATTTCTGGGCTAGTGATGCTACTACTGTCAAATGTTTAACTTAGTCGGAGAGGACATGGGTCCTCTCCGACTAAGTTAAATAAAGAATTTCCATAAATTCTAAACAAACAGGCAACGTATCTACGAGCCTACAGGTAGTAGAATTTTCCATTGGTTTAAACAAAAGGAAACAGCCAAATCAGGCTCCTAATTTTATGTTTTTTTATACTACAAAGGGGCCTTCAAATTAAAATTACAAATAATTATTCATTTAAATTAATTTATTGTAATCCATCATATTCTTAATTATACTCTACGTAAGGTAAAAAGGCTGCACCTCAGCATTTCATGCTGCCGCAAGAGCGATAGCGCTGATTTTCAGGTGCGACCCTTGATGATGACCCTTGATGAATTCATTCCGCTCAGCATTATTTTAAAACATCTCTCCAGGGGCGTTATTTCGCCAACGAAAGCATAAAGGTGAATAACTGCTCATTTAAATAATTGTTTACATCCGTATTTGTAAATGTTATCAAAATATTTAGCCTCTTTAAAGAATGTTCCATTTGTCTATCTTTAAAATGATTATTAGTTATTATTTCTTACTCAATACTTAATTTCCGTTGATTTGTTGACTTGACTTGAAGAAATCCAACGTACAATGAAAATAGACTTGTTTTTTTTTCTTAATCACTCGACGTTCTCTTCTTACTAGCGTTATCCCGGTCTACAACCAGGGTCCGCTTGGATTGCAGAGGATGTGGCTGTGGGGCGAGTTAAGATGAGCGATTGCCATCTGACGTTAGCCTCGGAATCGTCACGTACTCTGCAACCTCACGACTAATATCACTGTGAGATTAATCGGGTCCCACTGTTTTACGTGTCTTCCGAAACACGGAGGAGGACGAATATCAAATATGAACCAGTGTTAGGTCGAGCCATAAATACCGACCACTGATTAGGCCACGACCTCCTCTCGTCACTCTCAATTAATCATAAAAAAATCCTGTTTCTTCTCTTCCAAAATCGGTGCCTCTTAACAATATGTTTGATTATTCCTTTTTTAGATGTTAACTCCGGAGACCAGATCAACGCCTAGACACTATATCTTATTTTGACGTCCTAATTTGTTAAGCGTTAACGTCCAATTACATGGGGGTTGTTAAAATTGATGGCTTGTACCCCAATACATTTTGCTTGACATCAATTAGGATGGGAAAGGGACATTTAGTATAGTGGTTAGAGGGCTAGGATCCTAATATGATATTAAGAGCTGTATTCCTGAAAATAGTAATTCTGACATTGCATTCATTATTACTTTGCATTTTTATGTCTTTAATTATGTGCATGATTTTTACATTTTATTAAAAGTAATGATAAAAGTATATATCGCTATATAATCGGAATAGGAAAGATAGATAGATAGATAAATTCTAAATAAAATGAATTTAAACAATCAAAAGCCAAGTAGAGATGGAGAATATGGAATAGAAATGCTAATAAACCTTTAAATATATTTCTTCGAACAAAAGTTTATGGGTTGATTTAACAGTGAATCTTTATCCGGCTTCTATTCTCATAAAGATAAAGAAAATCTGTCAAGATTTCTAAACATTATTTATTGTTTTATACATGCAGCCATTGAGTTTCATTTCCCTGCATAAACACGTCTAGAAACCAACACAAACATTAACAGGACGATGAAACTAGAGCAAACTATAGACAATCGTATAAATTACAGTGATATTAATTTCAAAAGAATTGAAATTATCATCCATATTTGCAGGAGATGGGCACTAGGAGCTGCAAATGGAGGTTGCCATTCAGTATACCATGCTCAGTTGTAATGAACATAAACGATTGTTACAATCGAGGTTCTTATACTGCATTCGATTGCACTCGAGGCGGGAATCGAACCCACGACCCCGGAGCAGAAGGCAGGATCACTGCCACTGCGCCAACGGGCCAGTCAAACAATGTAATACTTATTATACAATGAACAAGCAAAAGTGTGAAGCTGTAAATAACAATTGTGTATAAATACTTTAATGATATATTTATGTATGTATATGTAGAGTTTGTGTAAATGTGTTTAGTTGCTGGCAAGTAGTTGAACGCGAATGAATGCCGTCTTGTTGTCTTTCTTTCCAGTAATCTAAATAAATATACACACTCTAGTGAGATCAGAGCGTGGTTTGACATTAGGAATGTTTAGGGCACAACTGAAACCTGGAGAAGCTTATAAAAGGATCACACACGCGTCAGTCCAGACATTGCAGACGAATAGATGCTCCGTAAGTCCGCCTCAAGTCACAATGCTTTGCAAACGCAAAAGTCACTTTCAGTAACAGAATTTTGGATTTCAAAAGGCATACAGCATTAATCATCTGCTAGTTATGATATCTAAGACTTTTTGCGTGACGTGAGCAATTCTATATCTTATGTAATTAGTGAATTGTGGGAACATAAATCAAATGAAGCGAACGACCGTTACTTGCGATTCTTTCGAAGTTCCTTAACAATACGCTTCATTACCTCGACTTCCACAAGCAATGATTCCTCATGATAAATTTAATTCTTCTCGAAGTTTATTCCTTTTGTTGTTAAATGAATGCTTCATGCTTGCTTAAGAATTGAAATCTTATCGAGCTATATTCATTTAATTTTTAAAGAGTTTCAAAAGTGCGTTTGTTTGTATGAGATTTTTCATTTAGAATTTTTTACGTCTATATGTAATATTTTGCGAACGTTAGCACTTAACGACCTACCCACATTATATTGATTGTTACAAATGAAATTTGTCAGATTCGACGTCCCCGCCATAACTGGCTTCAAGTTGAATTTAATGTTACATGCGCTTATAGCAACTTTTTGTACAGATGAGTGTATATCAAAATATTATAAAATTAGATTATTTTCCAGTGAAATCATCGAATCTGTCGGAGACAACTGGGACAAAATCTCAAATCTAACATGAATGTATAATCGCAGTTAATTAAAATTTTCGCTTTATTCAGCAACATTCTTGGCAATTTGTAGACAGCGAATTCCTTTGAGAGTCTCAAGCTTCGGCCGATGGTATTTGGACATAATTCCAGTAATAAGTCCTATTATTTCTAGATCAAAACGTGGGTCATGAACGTTTCGTTACGTCAGTACTAAAGGACGTTCTTAAATTGAGTTTATTGCTTCCAAAGTCAGCTAAGTCCATATTTGCAAAGTAGCATTACATGATATATTTCAGCTCAAGGACGTTTGTTAATTATTTTTTTTATGTTACAAGGGGGCAGACGAGCAGGCAGTAGGCACCGAAGTCCCTACCGACGCCCATGGCCATCTGCATGACCAGAAGGCCAGCAGATGCGCTGCCGGCCCTTAATGACGAGTTTAAGCCACCGGGTAGTCTCACAAACCGAACGAAACGCGACAACAACACCATCACTAGACGTGACAGCATTGCTGCCACTTCACGCCGATCGTAGAATAAAAACAACTTATAAATTAAACTTGTTAAAGAGGCCCAAGCCCAATCGAAATTGTCTTTAAAAATAAATTTTATTATTTTAAATTTAAATTTTAGTCGTGAGGTTATAGAGATCGTGGGAGTTCCGTGGATGACGTCAGACGGCAGTCTCTTATCTTAACACGCCCCACAGCCACATCCTCTGCAATCTAAGCGGACCCTGGTATACCGGGATAACTCTAGGAAGAAGAAGAAGAACTAGCGTTACCTGCGACTTCGCCCATATTGAATTACAATTTATAATATGAAATATTCAATGATTTTGTTCAGTTTTAAGTGTTTTACAAACAAACAAATACTTCAAATTTATTTCTTTGTATGTCTGTGGGCCTTGTACGAACATTTTCGTCCTAAGTAAAGTCGAGTTGTTGAGTTACTTCAGAGGCTCTAGCACGACCATTTCGAACCGTCCGAATTCGAAGATTCGACTGCATTAAGGGTGAAAATGTTCGTGCTAGGCTAACAACAGACCATTCTTAGCATCAACGCGGGTTGCATTAGCATTGATTAAAAGCGTGATATGCTTACAGAGAGATTAGCGTCTAAGATACAGAGTCGGCCTGGCTTAAATGTTAGTGTCATGACCTTTTTTTACACTTTTATGGCAATAAATTCCCTCCCGTGGGCCTAGCACAAACATTTTCATCCGAAGTAAAGTCGAGTCGTCGACTTACTTCAGAGGCCCTAGCACGACCATTTCGAACCGTTCGAATTCGAAGATGTGACTGCATTAAGGGTGAAAACATTCGTGCTAGGCCCAAAGGAGGCGAGTCTTTATCGTGCCAAGCTTCTAACCAATGCTGATGCAACCCGCACTGACTAAGGAGGATCCGATGTGGACCCAGCACGAATATTTTCAGTCGTATTTTCGATTCGACAGGTTGGAAATGTGCGTCCTAAACCCTTTGTTGACGATTGGTCCGTATACAAAATAACCTGTCCGCTTTAACCTTGACTCGCCCTTAAGCGTCTCGGGTTCAAGAACACCGGAAAAAGTATGAACCGAAAAGGAAAAATTCGACAGTACCAGTTTGCATATTTGGCGAAAATAAATAAATGAGTGATCAGGAAATAAATTTCACTACAGGTATTCTCGTAGTCATATTTTAAAGCACAAACTATTTCACTAAATACATATTTACACATAAAATACACGTTTCTCTAAGGCCGGCTACGCATCTGCAACGTTCCTGGTGAGCTTCATGGGCGTCGGGTAATTCACGTCACGTCACATTATGTCACGTCATACCATGTCATATCATCAGGAGAACCTCTTTTGTATCCTAGATATATAAAAAAGTGAACTGCCTGTCCATTTGCTGCTTGACTTATTATCAAAAGAGTTCACAATGTAATGAGAACGAATTTTACAATTTAAATCTATTATACTACAAGCCGAAATCCGCCCGCGTGATTTCAATTTGTTAAATTTTGAGGGTTCTTAATTTTTTGTGCGGAACCTCAATTATTTTTTCTATGTCAAAAACGGCCTATTTTATTTCTTGTAATATTATCTATCCCGTCACATCCACATCGCGAGAAATAGTTTGTAATATATAGATTATATATTACAAACTATTTCTCGCGACTTTGCCCACGCAATATTGCGAGATCCATGCATCCTCGGATTTTCGACATCGTAAAGTGGACGGAGCGCATCTACCAGAAATAGCTGATAATTTCGATGCTGAGGATTTGATATCCTCATAAATATATAGATAAAGATTTTCACACCAAAGCCCCATGATTATAAAAAAGCAAGTTAAAATCAGCCACAACAACCAATCCCGATATAACCCAACAGTCAAAACCCTTACAGCTGTATCGGTTATGATACGACTTTTTAAAACTTACATTTATGTTTCTTTTCATCAGCGACGTTAGCGTCCTCCTTTGCGGACGCGTCTATCAATTGTTGCAAGAAATCGTTTCTTCTGGAATAACAAATATTTATCTATATAACATATTCTTTATCTATAAATATCAATCGTTGTTCGTTAGCCTCGCTAATACCCGAAAATGGCTGGACGGATTTAAATTCTATGTGTTTTTTTGGCATTCCCCTTATTTTAGGGAAGATTTAAAATAAAAGAAAATTCAAAAGACGTTTCGACTGACATGCTATGTAAAATTATTATGTCATAAAAAATAATTTGGGCAGTGCCACATTTTATGGAAAAGACATAAAGGAGGTTGGTTATGATTGGTTAATAGCAGAAGAGCAAACATTCGGGCAAGACGACGTCTGCCGGGTCTGCTAGTTTTAAATAAAAGCAAAACTTAAATACAATTTATTAATTATTATTAATTTAAATAACTTTTTTAGGTAATACTGATAGTTTCCTTACTTGGTGCCCGAGGATATGCGATTGTGTCTCGCCTTTTGCAGTATATTCACCAATTTCTGGTTCGCTTCGTGATTTAGAAACGATATGTTGACATATTTCAGCAGCGGCGGCGCAAACAGCAATACGAAAAACAGCAAGAGCCTTTTGGGCATTGACATGGCATTGAAGTTCAGGGCAACCTGAAAATATTTTTTATAATACACTAGCTATTTCCCGCGACTTTGACCGCGTAAAATTAAACTTGAACTTTGATCTTTGTTCTGGCCCTATCGAAAAAATCGATCTTAGCGGATCTCTACTAACTATAAACTACCTCCGTGCAGAACTTAATTTTTACTCGTCCCGCGATTTCCGAGACTTCATGTTAGTTAACCTTTCGCACTTACATATATAGATTTTGATTAAAAACAATATAATATCTATAGAAAAAATTTAAGCGTGTTTGTATTATTGAAATAAAATATATTTTTAGACTATTTTGGGTTAAAAGAAAACAATTTTTAGAATTTTTGTCTGTCTGTTTTTTATGGATATAGCCATTACCCAATGATCATAAACGATATTATAAGCAGTAATATAGGTTTTTTAATTTTTATAAAAATAATTAGCATATTGCACAGAATATTGAACAAACGAGATGAATTTCTTAGCATTCCATGGATTCACCGTGCGGGTGCCGGGTCCATCGCGTCGCAGAGGAAGGAACCATAGCAGTGCCTGGGACTTGTGACCCAGGTGTAGGTTTAGGAGCGCGCTCTTTATAGTGATCAATGAATTTGATGTTCCGATTTGTTTATTTTATTTCACTTTATACGTAGCGAAGCACGTACCGGGCCGCTAGTAAAATATAAAAACTTAAAGCATAGAAGTTAAAGGTAACATTGAGCAAGTTATTTAACAAAAAAGTTAACAACAAACGTTATTACACAAACTTTAGCGAATTTTTATTTAACGCTGACTAGGGCCACAAGGCACCTTTAAGCGCAGTTATTTCCCCAGTCAATGTGAATAGTGTCTTTGGGTCCTAGTGTACTATTTAATTAAGGGTCGAAATTCAGTCATCCGTTATATGTAACACTATGGAGAGACCGCTGTTTATGTCAACATATATTGATATAGCTAATTTTGGACGACAATAATTTTGATGTAGTGTAGTGAGATCTTCATGTTTTGCTTTGTTTTCTTGTATTATATAATGTGAAGATATTTCGGTATTTCATGGTTAACCAACCGTATCTCTTTATTAAGTTATTACTACGTCTCTATCAAGTCTCTACTACCTCTAGCGGATGGTCTCTACTATCAAGTCTACATAGAGTTGTGGATGAAATCTCTGTACAGTAAATCCAATAATGTTTTAGTTTAATCTATTCTACAACAGAGTTTTAATATATCACAGTCTTCTTAACTTCTGTTTAAGCGTTAGCCAAATTGTAGTATGGCGCACTGAATATGCAACTTATGTTATTCAGTGCGCCATTCTTTAGCTTTATAAATCTTCGTTCAAGCGTTATCCAAGTTGAATTATGGCGAGGTGAAAATGCAACGTATATATATTATTTAGTGCACTATAGTCTTGCCTTTTCAATATTAGTTTAAGCGTTATCTAAATTGCAATATGGCGAACTGAACATGCAAGTTACATATGATATTATCCTTTACGCCATAGGGTTACCTATTGAGTATTATTAACCGTTATGCAAGTTGCAATATTGCGCACCGAATAATCAACTTATACATATCATTCAGTGCTATAATCTAACCCATTAAATATGTATTTAAACGTTATTCAAGTTGCAATATGGCACACTAAGTATGCAAGCTATATTCAGTGCGCCATACCTTACCTTCTAAATCTCTGGTTAAGCTTTATCCAAGTTGCATGCAGTATACGTGTAAGTTTATACTGCAACCACAACACTTCGAACTAACTACCCTCACTAATGATCTGGCGTACGTTCGTGTCTCATTAGCGGTGGAACGTGAGATTTTCACATCCACGTCAGTTGGAGAGCTTTAAAATTTCGCCAAGTGGTGCAATCGTGTCTAACTGCGCACGGAACGTTACTTTCATTACTTCAAAATGAAAACGAACGTAAAGTTAAGTCGTTTGGATGAATCTATTTCTGTTTTCAGCAGATGCTTATTTATACAATCTGTAAATAGTATACAGCTCAAGAAAAGAGGCTTATTTTTCCAAAGAATGACAATGTCTCTACGAGCACTCCAGTAGCGCACTTGCTTTTTTTTAACGTACAAGGGGGCAGACGAGAAGGCAGCAGGCACTGAAGTGCCTACCGGCGCCCATGGACATCTGCACGACCAGAAGGCCAGCAGATGCGCTGCCGGCCCAATAGTATAGAATTATAGGCAGATGGAGCGCGCGACTTGCACGCTCTGAGCTAGAGACTAGGACACCTACTTCACTAAGACGTCATGGCGACGTCGCCGGCTACGTAGCTATGAATATCTGCGGTTGCCAAATGAGTAGCTAGTAGTAATCGTGGCTACGCTTTTAATTTGGCGACACCGCCAAACCGTCGCCAAGTTAGTTATCCAACCTGTCCTAAATTTGATTATGAATTGTTTGGATACGTAATCGGCGACGTCGTCATGGCGTCTCAGTGAGTTAATGCTCTTAGAATTGTTCTTCTTCCCAGTATAATACCGGTTAAGTACCAAGTTACGCTTAGATTGCAGAGGATGTGGCTGTGGGGGCGAGTTAAAAGGACCGATTGCAATTTGACATCATCCTCGGAACCCCCACGATCTCTACAACCTTACGACTAATATCACAAAGTGACATTAATCAGGCCCCATTGTTTTACGTGCCTTTCGAAACACGGAGGTGGTCGGATATCAAATATAAACCAGTGCTAGAATGGTTCAGCCGTCTATCACCCGGTCGCAGCCAGAGCAACTTAACCTAGCGAACAACTCAAATGCCTTTAAGCTTATGATCTTAGACAATTATTCTATTATTATAACAGCACGGAAACAGTAATTTACAAAGTATGGAAAGATATCAACCGAAGTCGCGGGTAGCAGCTAGTAAACATAAAATTTGTTTAGATTTATACACACAAAGAAGAGAAGCATGCAGGGCAAATAAAATCACAAATATATCGCTAGCTTTAAATAACTTCTGACTTAATAGAGCTCGTTTAATTAATCGGAAAGGTAGAACTTAACAACTGCTCTTGTATTCAATACGGGGGAATAAAGGAAATCGTTGAATAAACTGGTCCAAGAGAGCAAACAGCTAAGCGGGCACAATGCGTCAAAACGGGGAACTTTTCTATTGTACTTTAAATTAATTGCTCCGTTGTTAAATATAGCTCTTTCAAGTCTCCTCCTTCAAGTGAACAGTCGCGACATCCTATTTACTTCTGCTAGTAATAATAGATATACTGGGTTGGATCTGCTCTATTCTATAGACGCAGTCAAAGGCCTTAAGGGATACATTTTCAGAGACGATTGTGAATTCACTTCGACTTTAAAATTTTAACACTTAAATGGATTATTGAATTTAAGTGTGACATTAATGGAAAATTCGTTACAATCTACTAAAAACTTTAAGTACTAGTCTGCTATATATGTATTTTGAAATATATAATTCTTCTGGTGGCAATTTTAGCACTAAAATTATCTTGAACGGTTAATTTGATTACATATATTTTTAAAGATAAATCGAATCCAGTTGGGTGGTCGAAATTCTGGACCATAAATCTTTAGATTTGCTTTCTATGCTCATTTAGGGCTATATCGCTACAAGGCATTGTCATATTCGACAATTAATACATCAAACGGTCGTCATTAACACGCTTTGACACAATCTTGTAGTAAATGAATACATGTGTGCGTAAATCCTTTGGCATAGGTGTGCGTGAGATGTTATTTTAACAATTGAATGCATTAATAATAAATATTTTTTATGGTTTAAAATTTAATATTGTTTTATTATATTGTTCCTACACTTGAAACACATTTTGTATTGCTATAATCAGATAACAAATGTTATCTCCAGACGACGACCAATCTTTTCGTATCTCAAAAAGGCTCAACTACTTTAGTGCACGATATTGGAAAAATTATAAAAAAAAATTATCGAAATATCCAAGAAGTATCATAAATCTCGCAAAGAGGCCATTTTATTATGTATTAGCGAACCCGGTATACGTTGTCCTGCTCAAATGTTAACTCGAAAGGTCTTGCAGGAACGACATCTATTGGAAGTATTCTGGAGTAGCGAAAAATTCTACATTTTTTAGTATTTGAAAGAAAACAAACAGAATTTATATCGGTCTAGCCATATTTGAGGTTTAGCGAGACTAGCGAATAACGATTGATTTTTATACATACTAAATTAATATTTAGTTATGTGGTTATGCATAACAGACTTTATATCACAATATGGGTGATATCAAAATATTTATTACTCCTTACTTAATATTTTGATATTGTGATAGCTTATATGGACACAAAAACAATATATTTCAGCACAACTTTTAGTAATACTTGATACATACAGATTTAAGTTAATCCGGTTTTTTTACACTTATTTCTGCCATATATTATTTTTCATAGACAATATCGGTTTATGTCTAACCGTTTTTTCTTTGTGTTGCAGCTAGCTTTGCTGTTAGTCGTATTCAGTATAGAGGCGTACGTACGCCTCGTCCTGGTGCATCCCATGTTACGCGCCAAGCACGTCAAGACAAAGATGGAGGAGGCCGCAGGAGGCGGGCAAGAAGTGAGTATGGCAACACTGATTTTTAAATATTTTATGTTTAAAGTGTGTGTCCAATACTATTTACCAATAAAATTTAAATTCTCTATTCTTATTTGAAAATCCTTTGTATTTTCAATTTGAAATAATTGTTAATAATTTAAATACTTTAAGCGAACCCTGCAGACGTTGATTTAAATAACCACAAAATTGCAATAAAGGGGTTCTCTATAAAGTCGATTTACGGACAATACTTTTAGCGCTTAGGCCGATCGTGCCTCTCTATCGCTTATTCTATACTCTCGCTTGCACTCTCGGCTCAGGCTCAATCATCAAATCAGGTGCTCCGGTCTCTTCCAAATTATCTAAAATAAAGATAATATAATTTTATTTATAAAGTTTTTTTTTTAATTTGAAATTATACTGTCACATCAAACTTAAGTTGTCCTAATTCTAATAAGAAACATGGCGTGAACGACACACAATGTACGCTCAATTGAACCTCAAATGATAATTTAAAAGCCGTCAATCAAATTTTAAACTCGTTCTCGATATTAGACAGTGCATGTTTGATATTTATTTCCTTTCAAAAGTGTCACAGTGCCAGCGGTAAATTTACCACTTTCTGTTCTGTGATTTAGAAGATTTTATTTTTAATTAATTTATTTTAAATGTCTTATTTTATTTTTATATATAATACCAGAAATGATTGTTTCTTTTTCTACAAATTAGTACAAAGAGTTCACAGTTTTTTTTTTAATATGTTAAACTGTGTCAAAATGGGCACTACTGATTGTATCCGCTGTCATTTTTATTTACCGGTACTTTTATTTTGCTAATTTTTAATATGTCTATAATTGAATAATTGAAAAGGAATAAATAAATAAATAAATAATGACACATTACAGAAAAAAACTAAAACTATACAACACGTCCTGTAATCGATCACTGGCGACGAAAATTCGGCCACAAATCTTAAGATTTGCGTACTAAGTTTATTTAAAGCTATACGTAAAATATTAAGTCTTAGTACTACAGCATTGTTGTATTTAACTATTAGGTAATATGTATAAATACGGTCGTCATGACCACGATTTGACACAATCATACAGTAAAATGTATACATGTGTGTATATCGCTTTACATTAGTGTGCGTGTGGTTATATTTTAACAATTTAATCATACATTCATAAAGCATATTTTATAAAAAAATATTAATATTCACACACCATCTTCTATATAAACTATAATTTTGCTAAATTACACACTCGTCCGTCCGTGAAATTGTCGTAAAATAGTACCGAAAGTAGTCGCTTCACTTATTAATATGTAGTTAATATTAACACGTTATTTTATTGTTTCAGGTTGGTCGTCTTATTTTAGGCGAATTGGCACACTGCCCCCGCTACCTGCGCGTGCTTAAGACCTTCCGCGCTTACCACTCCTCTATAGCCTTTGGTACCATGATCACGCTTGGCTGTTCCTTCTACTCCACCATGATTTTAGTCGACTCTATGTGCCATTAAAACAACCTCAAAATATGAGATGTTTTATGACTTAGTTTATTGTTGACTACAATAAAGTAGAATCTAGAATCGTTTTATTGTGTGTTAAAACGTCACAAATCAGACTATCCTTTTATACGTTGACGTTAATTAAGCTCAAATTATACGAGCTCTCAGGCTAGCGCCTACATTACTCAAGACGTCTCGAATTAGTTTAATATTTAGTAAAATTAATTAGTTGCTTAGTAGCTCACTTATGTGTCCATTGATTTTTTCATCTGTGTATCATCATTTCATGTCACAGAGGCATTCTATTGTTCAATTTTTGGCCGAGAG
>JANCMC010049048.1:1335836-1401526 GCA_024363005.1 Charaxes varanes | reverse complement strand
TGTCCATTGATTTTTTCATCTGTGTATCATCATTTCATGTCACAGAGGCATTCTATTGTTCAATTTTTGGCCGAGAGATTTTGGAACGAAAGTTGAGAGGGAAATACAAGTTAATAAAGATAGCTTAATTAGCCGTTCAATCAAATGGCTAGCCTCTTTACTTTAGACTTTATCGAATTTTCGACTGGTTTCGCCTACTTTCTTTGATTGTACCATTCTTCACTAAACTTTGGACAGACCATGGAAGTAATGCAACATTATCGATCCAAGTCATTTGCTAACCTGCAAATAGCTTAATATCATTCAAGAAGCTAGTTGAAAGCCGCCATTTAGTAAAGAGGCTAGGCTATTAATTAAACGGCCAATTAAGCTATCTGCCTGCAAGATGTATACATACATATAGATGGACCTAAAAAAGTTTTTCTTCAGTCGTGTGGTCTAAAGAACGCTCGTTTTTTTTTTTATTTGAACACCATCTACTATTTCTAGTTTTATTCAATCAGTAAAATTCAATTCTAAATACTTTTGCCACATTGCAAAATAAGTAAAAATAACGAAATAACCCTGCAACGGATTATTTAATAGTCCATTTTGGCCAACAAGGTCAATTAAATTTTTCTATCTTATAAACAAAAATTAGTTTTTTTCGAATTTGATTTTTCAATGAGTTTAAATTTGGAATAAAGCAAATTTTGTATAATATTGTAAACCTCTTTGACGTCTTCTACCACAGAGAAAATAATTAAAAAAATTAAAGCAAAGTAACTGCCCTTTGATGATGTATTGCTTTTGTCAAGAAGAAAATATAAAATATTGAACAAGTTTAATGCCTTATTCATACTGTAAACTATGATGCTAAAGTAGGTAAATCAAAACCAGGCTGTGAGGTCTGTAATAGGTTTTCTGTTTTATTGAATAGTTTATTAGCTAATCGAGTGAACATGATGAGTAAAATTTTGTAAGGCGCTGGTCGCACAAAAAGTTTTCTTGAGAAATAATGGTTCGGTTGGTTATTGAAAATTGTATTGTATAAATTAAAGTAATATATATTGTAGAAGTTACTTTCTAAGGCTATAGTTGTAATGAGAACTGGGTAAAAAATAATAACACAATAGAAATGGTCATTTGATTTTACTTTATGCTATGCATTTTTGCTATCAAAGAGTAACCGAATTAGAAATTACCAACTGTGTTTCACAAAAATTTCGTCAGGTTCCCAAAACCAGTTCTTATGAGCTAAAATTAATATAGTGCCTTGTATTAGATAGAATCACGTGTGTCATTAGATATAATAAACATTTATAGCCTAATATCGCTCGGCTAATGTATTCTTGCCAATATTATGGAAATGATGTCTCGTTTATTGTCCTGTATTGCACGCAGTCAACCTATATAAGCTGCTTGATTTAACTGATTTCGACTCGACTGCTTTCTAATTATTTGCAATACTGCCATATAACATTTAGTGTTAAAGTAGAATAAGTTTCACGTTGGCCGTTTCTTGAAATACTTTAAATGCTGGAAGGAGGAATTTACAGGATCAACGACTTTTTATAGCTTTTTGTAGCTCATGCGTATTCCAAATGTAATCAAGAATACAAGTTTATAGTTTCTGTACTCGCCTTCCAGCTCATTTTAATAAAGTTCTTTTACTATGCATCAAATTCTAGTCAGCAATAAAGAATGTGTGATCGTTAAATCGCAGTATTACTCGGCGCTTGATTGATGTTTATTAAAACAGAACCTTTTACTGAACTCGTTCCTTGCAATCAAGCAGCTGACGCTGTAAAAAAAAACTGAAGTTTTGGTGGTAACTTGAAAGCGTTGAGATTTCGTCAAAATTTTTATTTCGGAACTAATGAGTAGAAACATACAAATGAAATAAATGTAAAATCGTTAAAGGCACGCTTTCAAGTTCTTCCATTACCTTGCAACAAGTTTTGGTAAGATAGCTTGCCTATTGCCAAGGCGTAACCAAAGAGGAAAAAAGATTAAGAAAAAAATAATTCATGATTAGTTATTTGATGGGCTGAAAAGGATTGTCCATAGCAAAAAATCTGTTAAATAAAAAATATATTACTCTTTGTAGGATCAAGGTTTGTTTGCTTTTATGTCGAGGTTCGCATATGTAACATTTTAATAATTGGAAAATACTTGTAATTTCTTCGTGTAACTTATATTAAGGTGTGTGGTGATGTATTTAATCTAATGTATTCTACGATGATCTGAATGCTATATGTAAGATTTTGTTATTTATTCGAGAGAATGAAAGTATTAAAATTTGAATTAAATGTATACAAATTATATAACCAGCGTTATTTATTTCGCAGGCGATAATTTATAGCCTGTAAGGAACCTTATATCTAAAATAATTTTAAAATGTTAATTTCTTTAATCAATATTATTTAGTATAATAAAACAGCTTCATCCTTTCTCTCCTCCCCAACTACCTTTATATCCTTTTTCTTCATCCCTTTCCCCTACTCCTGTCTTTCGGCCCCTACTCCAGACCGGCGCGTCCGGGTACCTGTACCTCTTCCTCACATGAAATCGGCGTGAAGAGGCGACAATGCTGTCACCTCGGTTGACGGTGTTGTCATCGCGTTTAGTTCGGTTTGTGAGACTTCCCGGTGGCCTAAACGTCATTAAAGGCCGGCAAGGCATCTGCTAGCCTTCTGGTTTGCAGATGTCCATGGGCGTCGGTAGGCACTAAGGTGCCTGCTACCTGCTCGTTTGCCCCTTGTAGCATAAAAAAAAAGCTATAGAGAACAACGATTTTCCCAACCAACATTTTACATGTTTCTCATTTTGACCTCTAAAACCTATCCCATATTATTTTTATCTACAAATTATACCTGTAAGGTATATTAACACGACCATAATGCAATGGAATATTACAGTAGGTTGGAATATCCCAAGTGCACGTCCTACATTGTTAAAGTTACGAGCTATCAGCAATGTAGGCCTACTATTGGCGTTAAGCGGCCATTTATTTATTTTACCCAAGATTTGTTTTTTATTTTTTCCAACATTAAATTATTTATTTGTTTATTAAGGAACATCCCTCCCACATAAATTGTTGTAACCCATAATTCTCAACTCCACGGTAGAGCGTTACAAAGGTGCAAATTGAAATAAAATCCTCATAATACATTTGTGTATACAATTATATATCCAAAAATGAAGATTACATATATTGTATACAATAATATACTAAAAAGTGACTGGTCTATTACAATTTAGTTGTTTGTAAAGCTGGGTGTCGCGGTAACAGCTCGGACTTGTGATTCGATGGTCGTTTGTTCGAATCCCCTTGTGGAATTTGTTCATCTTTTCAGTTTTTATATTATTCCTTTTGTAAATAAACAAATAAGAGAATCTATACTAATATATAAAGCTGAAGAGTTTGTTTGTTTGCTTGAACGCTTTAATATAAGACTGGTCAGATTTGTAAATGTTTTTCAGTGTTAGATAGCCCATTTATCGAGGAATGCTATATAGGCTTTATATCATCACGCTAAAGTTGAATCAATTTATTTTACCTAATTTTACGTAGATAAAGTCGCGAGCACAGCTAGTTACCTATATAATTATTTATACACAAAGGATATAGAAAGGTAAAAACTACGATTTTCAACAAAGGTGGCACACGTCGTCACAAATCTATTAGGGTATTGGGTATGCCCATCGTACCCACCATGGTGGATCCGCGCCTGGAGACAGTCGACAAAAAGGAAGCAAATTGTAATAAATATAGCTTCTATATTTAATAAACACCTGAGGTTAAGCACCTTATACCCTGACACACTGCAATTACAGTAGCAATTACAAACTTCAAGCATGTACACACGTGTAAAGTTTCCTTAATTTCCCAAAACAGCGTAACGACTTCCTAATTACTAGTAAACTTTTCTGGTACAGTTTCTCACGTTCCACATTTAAGTCCTTTCAATAAACTGTTCTCGTAACCGACCGATATGCATACACCCATCACCTACATAATAATTGATCTAATTGTTTTAAATATTTATAAACCTAGCGTTTTCTATCATAAAGGTAATACCACACAAAATTTGCTATACTATCTTTTCTGGAAACACTTCATAATAATTCGTATATGTCCCAGTCGGACCTTAGGCTTCAATATATTATCCTCCAGAAGAAATGATATTTTAAGTTGTTATAACATATTTTATGTTGTTATTCAAATAAATTTCAGGACTCATAATTGAACTTGGCACCCATTTACATCTCACTCCTTTTGTCGTTGAAGTCGTCAACCAAGAAACTTGGCTTGCATTTCACATATACACATATTTTTGATGAGAGTTAATAGTATTTTATATTTGATAAGAGAAGGGCATGAAATTGAGGATATTGCTCAATCAGTAGCCGGCATTTGAATTGATCAAAAGATTAAACTTACGGTGGCCTGGTGATAGTGGGTGATCCATTTTAGTCCGATATTCAAAACCTTTGACCTCCTCCGTGTTTCGGAAGGCACATCGAATAGTAGGTCCCGATTAATATCACTGAGGCTCCTCTAGTTTCTGATTGTCTATTAGACGTATAATTTTTGAAATAGTTTATAAATACCATATTAATCCTTTATTTCACTTCACTTGAAGGGGCCAAGTGAAGTGACGCAAAGTTTTGTAGAACTTTGTAGTCTTCAAGGACAAAAATGTACAAACACTGAGCTATGTCTGGCTCCGGCATTACGAAATATACAACAATTTAAATGTGTCATACTCAGACTATATTTGTTCAATATTCTGTGGTGTGATAGTAAAATATTATACAAGAAAATTGCGTGAAAACAAAAAATTCATAATCGAAATGACGTGAAAATATGTTGCCCTATACAACTTCGTCTGTCATCGGAATGACAATTTCCACAAAAAGGGACAACCAATATTTCAATAAACACGAACAACAGATGCGAACCGAATTCCCTCTAAGGTCACAGTCTCATATTCATAAAAAAAAAAACAAATATTGCGAAAATTGAAATGCTCGTTCGCAAATGCCACCCTTCAGTGACGCGTGTCAAATGAACAAAGTCACGACATGTTTTTCAAAGGAAATTAAACCTAAATACTACAAAGAAAAGATTAAAATTCTAATGATAAAGCGCAATTGAGGTGACCTAATCTATTCTGTAATGTTATAAGTTATGATTCTGTTACATGAATTAAAACTTTTTGCGGTTAAGGTTAGATTTCAAATTGGCTTGGTTTAATTTATGGATATTATAAGAAGCAGGCTCAAAAACTTATAGTCGGTAGCTTTATTACTGAATGCATATTGTATGACCGTGTATATATACGGCATTTAAAAGAAAAAAAACTAGAGGTGTCGGTAACGGTTACGGTGTCGCGAATGATTTTTTTTTTTCATATCTTAAAATATACCCTACGCGCCTAAAGAAGTTTTTAGTAGTTGACAGTAAATAGTAATTCCCGAAATGACTGCACCGATTTTGACGGTACTTTCTTTGGCAGATAGCTGATGTTGCAAAGGTATAGCTACTTTAATATTAGAAATTAAATTAGAGGTTCAAAAACACTCGAACGAAACTATTGATTCCGACGCGGAAAAAGTCGCGAGGAACACCTAGTTTATGTACGAGATGTGAACAAATTGAATATACAAGTCTTGTATTCGTAATTCATTAGTAAGTTGCAGTAAGCTCTTATATTTAATCCTCGGTAAAGGCTGTAATATAGTACGTAAAATTAATTAGAAGATTGCGATCTAGCGGGCGAAGCATGCAGGCCGCTTGTGATATACCGTTAGACGAAACTAAGACTTAACGCAGTTAATTTATAAGATAACACGAGGTTTTTTCTTTGTAAATATATAAACCCCGTGTCACCATACATGTTTGCGATAAACGTTTTAAAACTGCTAACCCGATTTCGATAAAAAATTAGGTCAATATAAAACATGTGACATGATATAGGATTACAGTCATTCTGTTCCGTTACAAACCTATTGATGCTCTGAACTAAGAGAAAGTGGCCAGACATGCTTATATAGGAGGTTACGTATCTGATACACTATATTTCGCATTTGTTAACTAACTTCATCAAAAGTTAGTATCCGATTTCGGTTAAAATAATTTTCTTATACGACTTTTTAGGGTTCCGTAGTACTACAAGGAACCCTTATAATTTCGCTCTGTCCGTCCGTCCCTCTGCTCGTAAGGCTATGTTCTTTTTTTAAAACAGGCATTAAGTTGTCTACCTTAGGAACAGACGTCCGTGTGTCATATAGTCCTGTATATATTTATATATTTACTGTTAGGGATAAATAATACAAAAACGTGGTTGCATTTTCATCTTTATTGGTCTCAAGCCGGAGCCAGACATAGTTCAAAGTATTCTTACATTTTTGTCCTTGAAGACTACAAAGTTCTACAAAACTTTGTGCAGCTTTACAAAGTCCCCGGCCACACTACATGATCATTGAAATGATCATTCAAATGAAGCCAATACACGGAACCCTTCTGTATAAGCGTGTCTTGACACGCTCTTGGCCACTTTTAATATGTGATCATGACTACTCGTTAAAGAGGCAAAAACGTGAGGGTTGAAGCTCGTGTCTCGAAAGATGGGATCGTACGTAATAACATTTCGTTTCACGATATCCGTTGTAACATTTGGCATTATTTAATTTATTTCCCGGTCACCAATAGGCCGAGATAAAAGTACATTTGTAAGGCTAAATTAAACTGAGTTAATTCAGGACGTAGCTCGATGCGCTGCTGGTCTGATTAGGTACGGTAGTAGCTGGATACACCTCTGTATATTGTTCATAGGCAGGTAGAAAATCGCAAAAAATTAAGAAGACCATCGTACTTTTTACAAGGGGCAAAATGCTAGAATGAGTCACCTACCTAGCACCCGGTCGCAGCAAGAAAAACTTAACCTAGCGGTCGGCTCAAATGCTAACAACACTTTAACCTATCCAGTAACTTCTAAGAAGTTGCAAGAAGTTAACATGACTTGGTTGTGTTAAAAATCCTTCTTAATTATATGACGACGACTATATGTACATATATGTATATCTATCTAAAATGTTCATAAATGCATTTGGTGATATGAAATAGTGATAGTGGCTGTGGAAGTTTTTCTCCCAATGCTGTTGAATACGCAACAATGTTCGTGACATCATCGAGTGGCACACAGTCGGCAGGAATACTGATTTGTATCGCACTTTGTGACAAGTGCGGTTATTAAATCTGGAGAGCACTCTAGATAATGAAATGGACTCTAACGTTGCGCTTACTGGCAACACTCGTACGTCATAAAACTTTTTGTTGATGAACTTCCCGATCCTCGTGACTCTATATGTATAGGATTAAAAACTACTTTTATAATAGCAGCGTAAGGCATCTTTTGGATGGTAATTCAAATTACAACCCTTCTTCAAAGGACGGCAACGAATCTGCGACCTTCCTGGTGATACAGTTCGCCATAGTCATAGAACAATGACAATTTTGACAAGCGTTTGTAGTGAAATGGTTTTCTTATATATGAAGCTGAAGGGTTTGTTTGTTTGAAGGCGCTAATCTCAGGAAATACAGATCCGATTTGAAATACTCTTTCAGTGCTAGATAGCCCATTTTCGAGAAAGGCTATAGGCTACATTTACATGATCACCCTAAAATTGAATCAATTTCTTTACCTAATTTTACGCAGACTAAGTGGCAGGCATAGCTAGTATAATATAAAACGGCTTTTCTAGCAAAATACATCAAGTAATGGACAACGCATAAAGAAAACGAACTATGAGACAAAAATGTTTTTATTTACTTTCTTCATTGTTTCGTTCAAACTATTATAAAACATATCTTTTTCGCTTTGATGTGCTTGATCCCATCCTCTGCAATCTCAGCGGACCCTGGTACTAGACCGGGATAACGCTGGGAAGAAGAAGAGGGTAGGTTAAGCCCTTAAATAATTTAATTCTGTATTAATTTATCAATACGGTGGGTAATTAAAGTCAAACAGCGAAACTTCTACCTAAATTGTCGAAAAGTGAACGAATGAAATAACTAGAGATGTACCATTTTGCTGCTAAGGAATGTATTATTCTCGCAAGAATGAATAAAATTGTATGCAATTTAATGTAGGACATATCTAGATGACAATTGCATTACGCAGATGCGCTGACGGCGTTTGAGATTAAATGTCACAATCGATCCGAAAATTAACTCTAGGTCGTTGATATTTTCTTATTTATCTTAGCGTCATCCTTATCTAGTACCAGAGTCCTCTAAGATTGCAAAGGATGTGGCTGTGGGGCGAGTTAAGATGACCGAAAGCCGTCTGACGTCATACCCCGAATCCCCACAATCTCTAAAATCTCACCACTAATATCCATCAGTGACATTAATCGGGGCCGATTTTAAGTGCCTTTCGAAAAACGGAGGAGGTCGGATATTTTAAAACCAGTGTTAGAATTGGTCACCCATCCATCACACGGCCGTGGTAAGAACAACTTAACGCAGCGATCGACTTTAATGCCGACCACAAGAGCTGTTTCGTCACTTACCAAAGCAAATTAAATGTATAGTTAAGTACAGTTACATAGCTGTATTGGTTAGGTATATGATATACGAGCCAATCTAACGGGGTGCAATAAAAATACACGAGTATGGCGCACAGAAAATATGGCGTAACAATTTCATAAATAATTGCTAATTGCAACACTCGTATTGAACTGTCATAAGCGATAGCTTCCGAACGTTGAATGAACGACGCTTTCAATGAACGAACGGTGCAAAAAGCTGCGAGTCAGAGACGCCTGTAACGAGCTATTCTACAATACGAACCTAGTACGTAATTATTGCGACCAGGAATAGGTTTTTTTTCCAACATATTTCATTTCCAGACGACAATTAGCGCATTTCTCAAATGACATATTATATTTTTTAATTATCGCTCATTGTAATATAAGTGCAGGAAGCTTGTCGATGGTTGGAAAATTGTTTTTTTTTTATATGTATTTACTTATTACCGCGTAAAATTCAACTTGGGAGAGCTCTTAGGCTTCCTTAATCTGGTCCTTTTAAAAAAATATTTGTTAGCGGATGTCCACTAACTCTAAGTACCTGCTAACCAAATTTCATTTTCGTACGTCCTGCGGTTTTGGAGATTTTGTGATACTACTGTGCCTTTGTCCGCATATACCATCCTTAACACTTAAGGATTTAAAAATAGTTTACCGCCGATTGTGAGACCAAATATACACAAAAATTTTCATAAGAATCAGTCCAGGCGTTTCGGAGACACGAGAATTTTACATAAATAAATATATACAGGACTATATGACACACGGACGTCTGTTCCTAAGGTAGACAACTTAATGCCTGTGTTAGTCGACTCGTCGACTTCGAACGTTCGAAATTTTCACGCTAGGCCCTCTGGATAACATCGAATTACTTACTAGTTTCGTAAAACCCAAGAATGTTTTACCAAAACGAAAAATCGTCGGACGCCATCAAGAGATCGATTGAATCAAATTACAATGATCACAATTAGATACAGACCGTGGTCTAATTATTCGAATTCGATTCGTACCGGCGCAGCACTATTCTGATCGCCGACAAGCGATTTCGGAAATTACTAAGGCGACGCCGCCCCTCCTCCCCACCTCGTTCCTTGCGTTTCGGTTAGACGGTCAATCACTGGTACGTTTACCCTATAAATTTTAATAGGACAATTTACATAGACGCATTTTGTTTATTAACACGCAATCATGTTGAAAATATGCGTTGGAAAAGAGTAATGTATATTACACAGCGTGAACTAATCTTCTTTTGATTCATTCATGCTATTAAATAGTATAATAACACATTTAAATGAAAATTATTTGAACCTTCTATAAAGGTGTAGCCCCAATTTATCATGATGACAATCGAACATGTCTATCTATATTTAATGTATAAAGCTGAACAGTTTGTTTGTTTGCTTGCTTGAACGCACTAATCTCATGAACTACAACTACTACACGCTAAAATTATTCACCTATAATATTACGCGGACGTACAACGACGCGGGTAACAACGAGTTGTTTTTTTTTTTGCGTAGAAGTATTTCTCATTTGTATTAAAACAAATGAAAATTGTGGAACACAAAATAATACTAAATTCAAAATACGAAAATTCATAAAATATATCATCCAAACTCTTAAAATGATTCTGTTAAATAAATATTTACATGTTTCTGTAACAGAATTAAAAAATTAAAAAATAGCACACACACACACACACACATACACACACACATACACACACACACACATATACATCGACATACAAGTAACCACATTGGAAGAGACCTAGTAACTTAATTTAATTCTAGATATTACTTACTTTCTTCTTTTTTGTTTAAATCTTAAACTGTAAGTGTAAATCTTATTTGGTCTTAGTTCTAAAAAAATATTATGTATTGAAAAATTAAACCTTGTAACACTGTTGAGTTACCTAATAAAAAAAAATATTTCATTAGAACTTTAATAGATTGCTTTGAATATTCACATAAATTATTATTTAAAGTGCCAGTTTACATTAAAGCCAAAGGTTACCTATCACGAAGTCTAGTAAAGCGCGCGTACAAAGATGAAATTTGCCAAGGAGATAGTTCATACTTAGTAGAAATCCGGTAAGAATGGTTTTTTTGATAGGGCCACATTAAGAATATCTTAGGGCCCTTGCAAATTTGATTTTACGTGGGCAAAATAGCGGTAAACAGCTAGTGAAATGACAAACAAAATGCACACTTCAAGCCGACGACGCGACCTGGTAGAGACGCTTAAAAAACTGCAATAGTGGCGTGTGTAGATCAGATAATCGCAGGTTATCCGCGTCGTTTCCTCGCCTCCCTAAAGACCACCTACCCCTTTCCCCCTCCCCCCTATAAGACCATTGACTGAGGCAACGATCGGGCCAATGTCTGCGGTACCAGTACCCGTTTTTCACATAAGATCGGCGTGAAGTGACGGCAATGCTGTCACGTCAAGTGATGGTATGTTGTCGCGTTTCGTTCGATTTGTGACAGTTTCCGGTGGCCTAAACCCCTCTTTAAAGGCCGGCCACGCATTTGCGAGCCTATAACATCTAGGCTGTTAAAATAGCGCGTAGAGGTTCCTTAAAGGCAGGCAATGCATCAGCACCTCTTGTGTTGTGGGCGAAGGTGACTGCTAACGATTCGGTGGATTGTCTGATCGTTTGCCCCTTTTTCTTTTTTCTTTTTAATTATTTATATTATTTTGTAAATTCCTATAGCTGGAAACAGGCCTTCGTCTTCCTAGGCTATTGTTCTCTGTCCTGAGCCATCCCAATCCATTCCTTTTTTTGTAAAGACGTCCATATTTTGGCGCCATATCTTCCTCGGCCTACTTGTTTTTCGGCGGCCATTAGTGGAAGTTCATACTGTCGCAACAATGGCCTACGTCTACGGATAAATTCGTGCCACTTGCCTAGCCCATTTCCTGTATCCATATCCATTGTATAAAAAAAACACTGGTCACGAAAGTTCAGCGATATTCGGAGTTTAAAACGACCACCTCCCAAATTTTTACATTTATAGTAATTAGTAACTATCCACAAACAATCACGTACAAAATCTTTCTTTACCTTTTCTTTATCTAAAATAATGGTAGTAGTCAAATAATATGCTGTGTTATATATTGAATAACGCTTAATTGTCACGGATTTAGCTTTGTTCTTATTTTTCTGAGTTTGTAACGTTACTGTGCCATAGTTCTTAACTTCAAGCTCAAACTCAAAATTAGTTTTTAAGTACTTATGAACGTCATAAGTGTGATTATTATTGTTATTTTTTCATTACTAAAAAAAAGCTAATTAAAATAAAAAGCCAATAAAAATAAAAGCAAGCAATTGTAAAATTAACAAGCGATCCTCGCGCCTTTCTCTGAGATGAGCCCGCAAAAAACTCACTCGGATATTTTTTGATATCACCATTTTCACAGTAATTCAGATTTGGTTTGAGCAATTTACTCCCAAGCATTACCATCATAAATTATAATAGGATTTTTGAATGAGTTACACTAATGTGGTTACTATCGAAAATTGCAACTCTGTTTCTTATAATGCACCAATAATATTTAATTGTGGTTTCGAATTGTTTATGAATGGAGATGATCATGTGTTACGTAAACGTTGCAGGCGATGATGCAAGGTGGCGGCGCGTACGCGTCGGGTCGCGGCATGTACGAGTACGAGTCGGGCGCGCGCAGCAAGGAGAAGCGCACCGAGACCAAGACGGCCGTGCCCGTCTGCCTGCCGCTGTGCTGCGCCATGCCCTGCGTCATCATGTAGGCCGCTGGGCCCCCAACACAAAACGACCTAAACCAGAAATTGGGCATTTACAAATAATGAAATCTTATTAATTAAATTGATTGATTGGCAGGACACTGCCTACCGCTTCGGCGGTGGGTTTAATTTTCCTCCTTGAGTCTGGGTGTATTATTCATATGCCATTAGTTAAAAGATCGAATAGGCCCATAAAAAATATTATATACGTATTTATAGAGATATATGGAATGCTATGGGCTACATATAATTACCTCAGATCTAACAATTAATGTTGCCTCATTTTGGGCTTCGAAACTATAAGGCCTAACCTCATATATATATAAATATATATATATAATATATAAATGGTCTATCTAACACTGAAAGAATTTTTAAATCGGAAGAGTAGGTTCTTACATTTGCGCGTTCAAGCAAACAAACAAACAAACAAACAATCACTTCAACTTTATATATTAATACAGATTAGTATAGAAATCGAATATATTTTAAATGGATTATTTAAAATTGAATATTTACTACCACTTTGTGTATATTATTCATTATACATATTTAAAAACATATATAAATTTAGTTTGTATATATATCACAGAACACCCAAAAATTTCAAATATTCCTTAAAGTCTTCAATTGTGTCATATATTCTGTTTATAAAACTTTAAAAAAAAAAACAACCCATCGAAGTAATTATATTCCGATATGAATTTTTCTCGCATTCTGGTGCACTAGAAATATTTTCCGACCATCAGTATTATTCATAATTGCGACGCCGTTGATAAAAATGGAAGAGTTTGTTGTTTGACCCACTTCCGGCTGTGTGACCTTCAAGAAGGTTACACGTTGTTCTGAATCCCCTAAGCTCTTTATACTCTAACTAAATGTTCCTTAAGACACAAGCTGCAGCGGGTCTGTCCTTTCTTCAAATTCAAATCTATGTGATATTTTATTGCTTCAAGCTATTTTCAATGATAAAATCGACTGCTCTGGAATGCTATCAGCTTTTTCCTGGAATGCCTTTTCGTTTAGATCACGAGTGAACAAATTATTGGTTGCTCACAAACACGAAATACACGCAAAATTCGATCACAGTACATGTAGCAAGATCTTGTAATAAACAATATTTCAATCTTGACTTGCTTCACCTTTCCAAAGCTCAATTAAGCAAAGAGATACTAAAGTTGTCCATACACAGCTACACACACACATAAACGCACACACGCACACACGCACACTCGCACACACACATACACACGAACGCGGACAAATACTCACACTCTCATAATTTGTACTTTTTCTTTTGTTTCCTATTGCGTATTCGTTCTTTATTTACTTCGTTAATCTATTTCTTAAATCTATAAATGTAATCACTTTTGGTCTTATTTATCTATTATTTTATATATTTTAATTTTTTCTGTAACGCTGTTGATTACTAATAAATAAAAATAAAGAAAGAAAAAGTTCAAATTCAAATTTTTCTTCGCAAAAAATGTGACAAACCACAAACGCTTACATGATTAGTCATATGTAATTGCGACATGCAAATAAGTGTCTAATATCTTAATTAAATATATATTTAAGATAATAATACAAATTAATATAATATAAACGTCAATTGACTGGCCCGTTGGCGCAGTGGGCAGTGACCTTGCCTTCCGCTCCGGGGGTCATGGGTTCGATTCCCACCTCAAGTCTGGGTGTATTATCTATATGTATGTATTTATCTATTCCTATAAAATAATATTTGTGTATAACAGACGTCTGTTACCTGTTATAGGTAACAGACGATATATTAAGCTGTACACTAAATTTTATAATCTCTGTATGTTTGGCGAATAAAGTTTTTTATTATTATTATTATTATATATAGACACTTTTAATATGCACTCTTCTTCTTCTTCTTCTTAGCGTTATCCCGGTTAAGTCCCAGGGTACCCTTAGATTGCAGCGGATGTGGCTGTAGAGCGAGTTCAGATGAACGATTGCCATCTGACGTCAACCTCGGAACCCCACGATCTCTACAACATTACGACTAATATAACTCAGTGACATTAATCGAGTCCCACTGTTTTACGTACCTTCCGAAGCACCGAAGAGGTCGGATATCAAATATAAACCAGTGTTAGCATTGGTCGCATATCACCCTGCCGCAGCGGGGCTACTTAACCTATCGATCGTCTCAAATGCCGACCACAGATTGGTCCATGACCGCCTCTCTTAATATACAGTTTTTTTTTAATAATGCGTCAACGGTCTAACTGATCCTTCCAACAATACTAAGAGACGACGGATGGCAGTACGAGGGTTAAATCGATTCAAAAGGACATTTAGCGGTAAGTGCTAGGAAAAGCATTTAACATGAATAAATTCCCGATAAGTATTATCCGGGAAGATGTTTGTTGCATCTTTGCAATTCAATTGAACGGGATTTGATGGTTAACATACATTTCATTTCAATATACTCACGACTAGAGATTATTAGAGATATTTGCAATGCATTGTTATTTATCTCATATAATATATTTCTAAGATCAAAAGTACTTACAGAATAATAAGGGAAGAATGAGTGTCCAATACACATTTAAATAAAATGTCTAGTTATGTTGAAAAATAGAGACAAACCTCGTAAAACTACGTGCGGTAATTTGATCCCAATGATGTCTTGAGAAAAGTACCATAACTGTTTTTAAAACGTAAAAAATGCAAAAGTGTCGACTAAAATCTATATCTATACTAATACATAAAGCTAAATAGTTTCTTTCCCTGTTCGATAGCTTAAACGCGTTTATCTCAGGAACTACTTGTCCAATTTGAAAAAATTCTTTCAGTGTTAGATAGCCCATTTATCGAGGAATGCTATTGGTTATATATCGTCACGTTAAAATTTTATGTATTTTTTTACCCAATTTTACGTGGGCGACGTCACGCGCACTGCTAGTGTAATATAAAGAAGTTAGAATTCTTAAATAATATATTCATCAAATGGCATATACCGGAAAACACATGCACTTCTTTCCCTGACCTTTTTCTAACGATGTTCACGTATCAAATACCTTTTGACATTTAATAGCAACGATTATTACATCATTTTCTGTTCAGATGTGGATTTATACAAAGTATTTTTGTCTTATTATACATGTTAAGAAACGTCTACGGATATAATCTTTTATAAAAAAAATACCTATATAGATAGTGTTGTTATTTTGAATTCATTAACAAACAATTCTATTAAAGATGAATAAACACTATCTTTTATTCATCTTTAATTGAATCCAAATTCAATTAAAGATGAATACATGTTATGTAGAGCATTGCTTAATACAGTCGTATAAAGGTGTCCTTATGTATGTCAAAAACTTTTATGCGTAGGCCCCAACAAAAGCGTGGACACCCAAATAGGACAGTTACATTTGAATCGGTTAGTAAATCATTCAGGGTTAACTTGCAATCTAAATATACACACAAATAAACTTACAAAAAGCTGAGCTTTGTGAAGGCTCGCATAGTTTTAAGAATAAGAATTAGAAAGTATGAATGAATGAATGAATGAATGAATGAATGAACGAATGAACGAATGAACGAATGAACAAATGAACGAATGAACGAATTAACGAATGAACGAATGGACGAATGTACGAATGAACGAATGATTGAATGAATGAATAGGTGGTCTTATCGCTAACTAGCGATCTCTACCAGACAACCTGGTTTGCTAATTGAAGAAAGAAGAAAACAGAGTAGCAGGCAGTGTACAGTCAAATTAATTAAGAAAATATTTATTTGCTACACATTACACTACGTACAAAAAAAAATGAAACAATACATACAGAGAGTAAAATCTAAATCTTATTATAAACAAATTATACTTAAATTAAAAAAATATAAACAGTAGTAAAAAAGAAAAAATTGATAACAACTTTATTATTAAAGGAGAAGGAAAAAAAAAACAAATCAAATAAAAACCTTTGACACAACTCATCTGTGCATGCAGTACAACGATGCAAAATGGCAGCTACACAGCTAAACGTCAGAATGACGAGGTTCACTCCCACACTGATTTCCAGTTTGTCCGACATGTTTTTCATATACATATATATTTTTTTCATTGCATAATTTTTTTGACCGATCAGACATCTAGATTTGAAGTTATATTTGATGGGGATGGGCGAAAATAATAGGGGATTGAAATTAATATACGTATAATAATTTGAGTTCAGTTAAATTTTACAACAGTTGACATAACAGTGAAAAAAAACCTACCGAATATGAATGACTGTCATCACCGCATAGACAGTAGCGCCGCCTTGTGAGTGAGCTATTCAGGCATCTTTGACAATTTACATTGTTTGGTTTATACTAGTTCTAACAAAATTACTGCGGCGTGATAGTTTTTTCAGTAAAGTGTACCACCCATATTGTAAATTTCTATTTAATACAGTTATTATTTATTGTTATATAGTGAAAATTGCTGCTGTACATTTTTGTGTGTTTAACTGTTTTTATGTTTATTTTTATATTCAGACTGAGTCTACTGTTGTTAAAAGTTAAGTTTAGATGTTAAAATATTTGTGGGGCTCTCAAGATACAGGGAATCCTAGTTTGGGGGCCAATAATGCTTTGATTAAGTGTAATGTATATTTTGGCCAAATAAACGTTATTTATTATTATTTATTTTTACACCTAAATCAAGCAAAATGTTCACTTTAAAACAAAAATAAGACCAAATACTATAAAAGAATCAAAGCACAAGAAACCGCACTTTTTCTACCTAGAGTTAACACTGTCTAGTACCAGGGTCCGCTTAATTGCAGAAGATGTGGCTCTGGGGCGAGTTAAGACGACCGAATGTCATCTGACGGTGACGTCATCTCTGGTACCTCCACAATCTCACGACTAATATCACTCAGCGTCATTAATCGGCACCCACACTTTAACATGTCTTCCGAAACATTAACAAGTTTACAAAATTTTATGTAAGAGAATGTTTTGATAAGGTTTTATTACCATGTTATATCAAAAAACAATTGATGTATTGTGTATTATTGTGAATTCTCATATAAAGAAACAATATTTACACTTGAATATGCTAGTGAACTGTTTTCTCCAAAAATATTGTTAAATTTAAAATATTTACCTAATTTTAGCTTCTTTGCAAGCTTTGACTCAGTTTTAATTTATTATCCATACTTAAAAAAATATTGAAGTTAGGCTAACAACAACATTAAAGAATTGAGCTTCAGGGATCAAAAAATTGTTATTAAACGTTAATGAATTCTTACCAAATATAACAAGCTTTAAAAGCTGTGAAGTACCAAATAAATATGTACAATAAAATGAAGACAAGGAGTTATATAGAGTTATATAGGATTCTATGAATTTTTTTTTTATTTTATTGTTATACATAAATAAATTTATAGTACTACATAACACACAGATGTCTGTTTCTAAGATGGACAACTTAATGCCTGTGTTATAGAAAACAGACATGTTATGTTATGCACAAATATTTTTATTGTAGAAGTATTTAAAAATACATGCATATAGATAACGCAACCAAACTCAAGGTGGAAATTGAACACAACCTCCGGAGCGGAAGGAAGGGACCCTACCAACTGTACCAAAGGCCAGTCACTTACTTTTACGAAATGCTTGAAAAACTAAACTACTTTGATTAAATCTGTAATTACAAATATGCTTTGTAGAGTCTATCTTCTGATGACGCTTCAGTGTCAAAGCAAAATGTGTTTTGAGGCACATCGGAAAGTCAGTGTAATGGTGTGCTTTGGTGGTTATTGGGTTTGCCTATAATGAAGGTACCTATTCACTGTCACCTAAATATAGCTCTACAATAGCTCTACATCTAACACACGACTTCAACCTTGTGTGTCCAGCAACTTTTTACCTTTTAGGGGGGTTTAGTTTTTTGTGTGGAAACCTAATTACTTAGCTAAAAGCAAAGTAGCCTGTGTTATTCCTTGTAATTCAGCTATCTAAGTGGAAGTCCCATCGTAATTGGTCCAGCCGTTTCATAGATTACCTAGAACAAACAGGCAGACTGACTAACCAACAAATATGTTTTAACTTGCATTTCTGCTATGGGCATTGTATATATATATATTCATATTAATATTGTAAAAAAAAAACATTTTCAATGCCACAAACAGGCCATTAATTAAATTTATATGTAAAGATTGCAATATAATATTTAATTTATTAAATATTACAACATTCTTTATTACTTATGAAGTTGTAACCTAGTAAGTGATATTGCATAGCTGCATCAAAATAGTTATAAAAAAAGCTACAGGGACATTTTAGTAGTAATGAACCTTAATTCTATTTTTCTCTCCATAAGAACCTTCTTTAGACTTTACTAGATTTTTTAAAAATATTACAAAAATACTAAAGTATATCCTGCTGTTCTTAATTTGTGGCCTGACTGATTAAAATTCATTTTAATTTTTTGGGGTTCCGTAGTCTTACTAGGAACCCTTATAGCTTACCTAAAACACGAACATTTTAAACTCGCGCTCAATGAGATAGTAATAATAATAATTTTCGATTATTAGATGTTGATAATCGTGTTGTTTTACCAATAAATAATCAGTCGGAAGGGAGTCACTATGTTAGTTATTAGTGAATAGTTGTAGGAAGCACTAGTGTAATTAGGTTTGAGACGAGACGAATTTCTTAGCATTCCATGGATTCACCGTGCGGGTGCCGGGTCCATCGCGTTGTAGAGGAAGGAACTATATCAGTGCTCGGGGCTTTTGACCCAGGTGTAGGTTTCAAAGCGCGCTCTTTATAGTGATCACTAACACTCACCGTCACTGCCGGTGTTCCCTCCCCTGTCTAGCCAAATCCGGTATGATCCTACTAGTGCGGCTTTAGATGTCCTTTCTAATAATGAACTTATGACAGTTCTTCACAAGCCAAGGTCTTTTACATCGATTTTAAGTAATAAATTCGTCTTCCTTGCAACCTACGCTGCGGCCTAAATTAATTGTTTTGTTATTTATTGTTGCTATCATAGGTTGCTACCATATTTTCCATAATGAATATTTTTAATTTTAAAAATATTTCAAATTAATATTACTATGTAGAAAACTTTAATATTGTAACAAAACAGCTGCAAGTAATATTAAAGGTGCACTCCAAAGCTTCGATAACCGGTAACCGGAGCTCCCAAGCGGAAGCGATGCTTCTGGGACCTACTCGGGTTTTATTTTCACGTCGGTATTGAGAAAATAAGCTTTCCTTTGGCGGAGAGAACGAAACATGTTTTGAAATTTTTATCTTTATATATATAATTCTACTGTACCTGTGTATTTCACTGAACTCCTTCTAAATAGCTGGACCTATTTGAATTAATTTTCTTTTATGCGTTTAGGTGACGAACTGGATGGTTTAGATTCACAAATCAGCCCGGCAGATAGCGCTGCAGTCTGGTTATTTATCTATATGGTATGGTAGGTATGGGAACGGGAACGGGAACGCGAACAGGAACGGGAACGGGAACGGGAACCGGAACTGGAACGGGTATAAAAATTAATATACGATGATAGAAAGTAACCAAACCTTCGGGCAGGACTAGGTTAGGCAGGCTAGTAAGGTTTATATAATAAATTCCTTAACTACCTATATTTTGTGCACTTATAGCTCCATGGGCAGAGGGATATAATGAAATCGCTAACATATAAATTCTTAGTTCGGTCTAGCCAACATGAATCTTCTTTATAAAGCCTTTAGTATTTAAGGCAAACATGCATCATGTTGGTAGCATTCCGGCAGGAGTCTTTTTATTTATTTTTTATATTTTTTTTTTTTTTTAGAAATTATAAGTTACTTTACTTTAATTTAGCGAAGTAAGGCAGAACCTTGATGAAATAAAAATTAGGCGGTAAAAATATTGCATAGATTCTTCTTCTTCTTCCTAGCATTATCCCGGTCTAGTTGAAGGGTCCGCTTAGATTGCAGCGGACATGGTTGTAGGTTAAGGTGACCGACAACCATCTGACGTCATCCCCGTAACCCCCACAATCTCCACGACCTCACGAGTAATATCACTCGGTGACATTCATCGGGACACTGTTTTACGTGCCTTCTGAAACAAGGAGGAGGTCGGACATCAAATATAAACCAGAATGGGTCACCCATCCATCACTGGGCCGCGGCAAGAACCACTTAACCTAGCAATCGATCCAAATGCCGACCACTGATTAAGCCAAGACTTCCTCGTGCTATACAAAAATATTGCACAGATTAACTTATTTTAATTAAAATATCATAAAAGTACGAGAAAAAGCTCTTATTCAAGAAGCATTAGCAACCCTATTCGTAGCCGTATAGCCGGCTAGCGGATAAAAGCCACTAATCCACTTAGCCTTTGTCCGAGCATGGGAACACGAAATGTAATAGGAGTACGTAAAAACCCCGTGGATTTGAAAAATCGCTAAAAGCATATGAATAACGTAATAAGCAATACTCTTCCGATGGCCAAAAATATCGGCTATTCAATTAAATTACTTATTTTGGTACCGATGTTGTGTTACGCCTAAAAGTTTTAAATATATGTATCGTTTGGATAGTGAAGCGACACATTGAAAGTGCTTTTGGTAAACAATTTTTTATATGGCAAATGGCAACCAGGCTGGCAGTATGCAGGTACCTATTCAGTACGCAGTTACCTATTCAGTACATAGGTACTAATTCAGTACGCAGTTACCTATTCAGTACGAAGTTACCTATTCAGTTCGCAGGTACCTATTCAGTACTCAGGTACCCATTCAGTACGCAGGTATCTAATTTAGTACGCAGGTACCTATTAAGTACGCAGGTATCTAATTTAGTACGCAGTTGGAGTTGATGCAAAAAGGGTAGAAACCGAAAAAGATGGATACAAATCGAATATTATTAGCCGAATTTTCAAGGCAACATTCATTTCAAGGATATGTACGAAGAGTGTGTATATACAAATATACCGTAAATCTGTAAAGTGAAGAATGAATGTGCAACCACATAAGTGTTATTAAAGGGGAGCGTTACTTTCTTCCACACAAAACTACCCCTCCCGCTTGCAGTGAGCGGTGAAGTGGTGAGTTATTGGAGTCACTTTATTTTACTAAGCGACTTTTCCCGATAGAGATTCTTATTTATTTTTCCACTGGCGTTTTCTAGCTAGCACTTTCAAGGGATCTGTAAAGGTCGGTGTATTTTGAAGTTTAATATAAAATATGTGTGTGTGTGTGTGTGTGTGTGTGAGTGTGTGTTGAGTAGTTCTTTGAGGAGGTCGTATCTTAATCAGTAGCCGATATTTGAATCGATTACGAACGTGAGTAGCTTTGATCGCAGCCGGGTACCTGATGAGGATGAGATGGGTTATTAATTCTAACACTGGTTTTGAAATATCTGACCTCCTCCGTATATCGAAAGGCACGTTAAACAGCGACCCGTCGCCCGAGTAATGTTATTGAATAATATTAGTTCAGATTGTAGATATTGTGAGCGTTCCGAGATGGTCGTCAGATGGCAGTCGGTTACCTTGACTCACCCCACAGCAACATCCATCAGGTACTAGACTGGAATAACGCTGGAAGAAGTGTGTATAGCCCTGTTCATTCCTTTGCCTTCAATTTCAAGGGAAAACTGGCAAATGAGTATTGTCTTCACAGATATATGCGGATGTCTACTAACTATAACAACCTCACTGCCAAACATCGTCTTAATACATCCCGCGGTTTTCGAGATTTCGTGTTAGGTGAACTTTCGCATTTATATAAATCGATTGATATGTCATATTGAAAAATGTAATGACCCTTTTCAGATCCAATAAGTTAGGGATCGCCCCTTAGGGAAAGCGCTAAGAAAGACGTCTATAATTCAGTTTCCTCCATTCAAAGGAGTGATTTGCGGATATCGTGGCAGAACGCCGAGAGGAATCATAAGTAATATCTATCAATGGAAGCGATTGCTCGTTGCAGTCTTTGTTCTATGTATAATGAAGAAACGAGCTTTGATACCGGCAGTATCCTGGTCAGAATATATGAAGCTATGACATCAGGACCCTATAGTTATGCTTATAGACCAAACTTATTGAAATAATTGGACGCCTCATAAGACAAAGCGTGATGGCTGTGCTCTACTCTAACTTAATCAAAATCCAGCGATTTCGTGAACTAAAAATTACTCCATTTCTTTGGTAAAGCACTTATTGATAAGTGTAAATACACACAGATTATGATGCAAGTCGTATTTTAACACTTTTGATACTTCAGAAGGATAATTATTTTCATAATCAGTTCTTTTCTTATACTAAGTAAGAAAAACTGATTTAAAGGGTATATCTTTAGAAGTCGGTATGTCTGTGTATGTGGATCTGGCACAATCACGTTCGAACTTATCACGTCAATGTTTTTTATTAGCTTCAGAATTACAGTGCGCTGTTTTCTATTGAAAATGGGTAGGTAATGCGGTACCGTTTATTTATAATAAACGAAAAACTAAATTTCAGCTGTACATACCACCTAGCGGAATGTTACCGTACGTACCGTACTAAGTAAGGACCTTTTTCTAAGAGATGGCGCTTAACGCCACAGGAGACCCGCATTTAATATTTAGAAAATATGAGGCCATGTATTGTCCAAACTATTTCATTTTGGACTGACTAACAGACACTTTAACTTACGTAGATGTATCTAATATTAATTTAATTTAGCAGAAAGAATAGTGATTCTGAAATAAAGCGATTTCAATATATAAAACCCGCGTTACATCGCGAAAGGGAAGTATTGGATGGAGAAAAACGTGTATAATTTAGTTAGTTCCACAGAGCGTAGCGCTTTGCGTCTATCGTTTATATAATAAAGCGAATCCGATAAGTCAACACTTCGTCGCTCCTTAGAGAGGATGTTTCCAAAGGCGCCTATAACTCAGTTTGCTTCGTTGAACCGAGTACTTTGCGGTTTTCGTGGTTCTAAGATAATATCATTAATTTTTTATTTTTATGTTAACGTCCATTGCTGGACGAAGGATTCCCAGATTCCCTCCATTTATGTCTCTCTTGGGTGTCGTGGATGTGCACAGGTTTGCTTTGCATCTAAAAACGAAACTTGTCCTGCTTTGATTTGCATCTTTTTAGGTGCATGCGACTAACATTGCGCAACACTAAGTATATTCCTTATTAGTAGATCCGACAGACATTGTTTTGCTGAATTTACACTCGTCTCTTATAAGACAATTTACTTATATCCTTTATGTCTATTTCACGTGACACCGGTAGAATGTTTTAGGAAACAATTATTTTACATTGCACGTTAGTCACAAAGTCTAGCACGAACGATTTCTATTTGGACTATTCTGAAGTAGCGACTAAATTTGATCTTATTAGTATCTTTAAATAATATTGCGACTTTATCTTTCTTTTTTTTTAAACCTTTGCTCTAATGAGAATGAAACAAAAAAAAAATAATATTGACACGATCCAGTGGTTTTGGTCTTATATAGAAGACTAACGATGGTTTTTGCAATCTTTTGCTATGGAAATTAATTCAGAAGGCCTTTGTCTACGTGTTGACCACATTATCAATAATCTAATCTGTTTTAGCATTACCCATCCGGGTTATATTATATAGGTTTTTGATTTTTACTCTTCATTTCGCATTGCCTATATAAGCATACTTTTTAGTTTTTCAACCAGAAGTAATTTTGCGAAATTTTAAATTACATGCTCATTATTTATATAATTTTATATTTTGTAGTCGGATGAGTCTATATCGTGTGCCTCCTTGAAGGGGACGTTTCGAAGGGCGTCTATAACTGAATTTCGTTCATTAAGCGAAGTGCTCCGCGGTTATCATGGCGACACAGAGTGGATTCGTAAGTAATATCTGTCAATATAAACGATTACCCACCATCGTAGTTATATGGAATTTCTATTTTTTATTTATTTTTTCGTCTTGCGAATAAACGAGTTGTTTTTCTTAAATGTGATCTGATGATGTGATCTGGTTTATGGTTGAATGGATTGCGATGAAAGTGTTTTTTAAGTCGTTTTTAGTTGTAAATTATTTAATGATGATGAAATATATTCTTGTGTAAATAAATAATTTTATGTATGTCTATATATATATATATATATAAAGCTAAAGAGTATGTTTGCTTGTTTGCTTGCTTGAACGCGCAAAAGTCTTTCAGTGTTAGATAGCCTATTTATCGTGGAAGGCTATATAAATATAAATATATACAGGACTATATGACTCACGGACGTCTGTTCCTAAGGTAGACAACTTAATGCCTGTATTATAGGTAACAGCCGCCTGTTATACACAAATATTTTACCTTTGCGGGGAAGTTATGGATGAGATTGGCCCAGGAAAGAGGAAGGTGGATCAAGAAGGGGGAGGCCTTTGCCCGGCAGTGGGACACAACAGGCTAATAAAAAAAATAGTCGCGAAATTAAACGGATACAAAATATCTTTGACTTTATAACTGTAACAGAAGGTTATCAATTTTTTTTTGTTATCGCCCTAATAATTTGCAATGCATCAATAACATGCTTATATCTTTTACTACACAATTTTTTTAAACATAAAATTTTTTTAAAGAAAAATTTAAAAATAAATGTCTTATAAAAATGCTATATTAACACCACCATTTTTTTTACACACAAAAAAAAAGAAAAAAAATTTTTTTAGAAAAAATTGAAATGTCTTATAAAAATGCTATATTAACACCACCATTTTTTTTACACACAAAAAGTTCAAAAAAAAAACTTTTTTTAAGAAAAAATTTAAATGTCTTATAAAAATGCTATTTTAACACCACTATTTTTTACACACAAAGAATTGAAAAAAAAATTAAGAAAAAATATGAGATGACATATTAAAACGCTATACACGAGTCAAGCTACAGGCAAAAGTGAGTAAAGTTCGGTTTTCGGTTCGGTATGAATAATAAAAAATCGGTAACGTTAAAAATCTGACTATTACAGGACATGCTTAATAATTTGATCGCATGGGACATTCAATTACGGTTGGATCGTTAATCTAATGACCCGTGGTTCGGTTATGGAAACATTTAGGAATTTCCCATGCAGGTACCATTAGATGGCCACCCTACTTAATGTAATTTTATCGAAACATTGTAAAAAACCAAACTCTCCTTAAAGGCCGGCAACGCATCTGCGAGCCTCCTGGTAGTATAGTTATCTATGGGCGTTGGTACGCAACTTTATGAGGAGCACTGCCCTTTTCCGGCTTGTCAAGAAAAGAAAACGAAAAAAGTATAATACATGCCAAAATGATATGTGAAATTTAAGGTTTCTAGTAATGGATAATAAATATATACAGGACAATATGACACACGGACGTCTGTTCCTAAGGTAGACAACTTAATGCCTGTGTTATAGGTAACAGCCGCCTGCTATACACAAATATATATTTTTTAGAAATATATAAAATTACATACATATGGATAATACACCCAGACTCGAGGTGGGAATCGAACCCACGACTCCCGGAGCAGAAGGAAGGGTCACTGCCCACTGCGCCAACGGGCCAGCCGAGGAATATCAAAATGGCATCAGCGTTAGAAATCTACGAAAAGCGTTGAATCAATTTTGGTGAAATTATCGTCTGTTGGCTTTGTGTATCAGTCTGTCTGTCGCTGTGCACGCGAAACTGAAATTAGTAAGTGTAAACATTCAAACTTTATACGAAAAATTGGCTTGTCATTTTCGTTATACCACTTCATGCCCGCGTGTTTACCTGCATAAACTTTTTCCTATATAAATAAAATTAAAACGCCTGTTTGTAAGTTCTCTATCTTATTCCACATTATAGGAAAAGACGTTGTAGGATTATTCTCGTACAAGGCGCTTGTGCGGCCCCTAATACGCATAATGTAGTATTATATATATAAAGCTTCCTGATCCTTTAGCCATGAGAATTGTCCTGTTTATAATTTTAAGTAATATTTTTAAATTCTCTTTCATTGGGCCTAAAGAATTTACCACAGGATCAGATTAACGAAGTCAAAGGAGGCTCGCAAACTTGTTTGGAATTTTCTTATTTTTTATTGCTACAAACTTGAAATTTGGCAGAGATAGCAGACGTTATAGACGAATGACATTTACTGTACATTGGTCGCCATATATATAATTGGTGTATTATTGTGGAATTTATTTGTAAGTACATAGAAGTATATATTGTTTAATACTCCCTCAGTCATCTTAGAAGATGATGACTGAGTAACAGATAAGGTACTAGGAAAGGAGTAAAGTGAAGTAAATGCGCATTTAAGCATCAGATTCTATACTTCATTATCATCAGCTCATCAACTGACGGAGTAAGGTCTATAAACTATCAAAGTTAACATCGGTCCAAGCTGATTTTATCTGTGATTTTATTGTGATTCATTGTTGTTTAATTAGGAACTGCTTATCCACTTTTAATTTAAAGTAGTGTTAATTAATAATATATCACCCAGATGAATTTCGGGCATTAGTTTTTTAAACTTCGTCTTTATAACGCTGTCCCGGTCAAGTACCAGGGTCCACTTAGATTGCAGAGGATGTGTCCGTGAGGCGAGTTCGGGCATTAAGTATTGGAAATAAATAACACGTATTGCATTATTCCATAGGCGACTCACGAGTGGAAAGATGTGATTATTGTCATTAAAGTAAGCAACTTAATCCCTCAAGTAGAAGCAATCTTAGAAACAAATATTAAATACACTACTCATTTCGCGAAGAAAGCGATTGCCGCGAACGAAACGAAAGTATAATGTGTGAAAGTATAATGTCGAAAGTGGAATACAACTAAAGAGTGGTCATCTACGACCGTGACGGCCATCTTATTGCGTAAATGGCTGCCCCGAAGACGAACCTGGATTCTTTATGATGGAACTAGTAGAGTAATAAGGAAGAGTGAAACAAAAAGAAAGATATCATAATACAATACTTTAAAAATGGCACGGGCATTTAGCCTATGGAGAAAATTGGCCAAAAAAAAATTACGCTATTGAACTGTGCGTCTCACATAATTATGGAATATTGGATGAACGTATTCATCCAATATTGAAAATCCATAATCAAATAAGAATTCAAAGAAATTAGAAATAGATAGGTGAGTAAAAATTGAATATTAGGAGCACCAAAAGTATCCCTTGTATAAACAAAAAAAAATATGGACAGATAATATTCTGAATATTTTGAAATGAATTAACATACAAATGAATTAACATACTATTTGCAAGTTCTATTTTTTAAGATCTTTGTGTTACCTGTTTCCAAACAGAACTGGATTATGATCTTTTATTTACCCAGTTTAATCTATTGGAAAGGATGTTGTTGCAATTTTTCCTACATTTCAGTAGTATTTACTATTATCAATCCATGGTCATATTTTTTATATTGAATTTTTTATTTATAAATATATAATTCCATGCGGACGAAGTCGTGCGTTTCAGCCAGTTAGATAAATTTAAATATTAATAACTCCTGCCCTTAATGACGAGTTTAGGCCACCGGGAAGTCTCACAAACCGAACGAAACGCGACAACAACACCATCACTAGCGTGACAGCATTGCCGCCACTTCACGCCGATCTCATGTGAGAAAGAGGTGCTGGTACCCGGACGCGCCGGCCCGATTCGGCTACAAGCATGGCGCTACCTCTAATTAAACATAAAAGAAAAGTCTATGTTCGTTTATTTAATACTCTAGCTTCAACCCACGTCTTCGGTCTGCGTTATTTCTTCGACTTTCAATCTTCATTTCACCCCATTCAAATTTCATTTCCGCAACAAAAAGTAGCCTATGTCCATCTCAAAGATCTAATATACCTCTCTATCGAATTTCATCAAAATTGATAAAAGCTATGTAGGTGTTAAAATGTAAGAGACAGAGTTACTTTCACATTTATAATATTAATATGGAGATGTCGAGAAGTGTTGAATGATTTTATTATACATATATGTATATATAATTAAAATTGAAGTAGGCGTTTGTAACTTAGAGTTTATATATTTATTAAAATTACCAAAAAGACTTATAATAATGCATATATAAAATTCATTTCGTTATGTAACAACGTGAATATTATTTAAATTATCCTATACTCTCCCTCTGCTGGGCAAAGGCCTCCCCCTTTTCCAACCACACCTTCCTTTCTTGACCCAATGTGAATTATAATTTTTAATTAAAGGCAATTACATCATTCGTAACTCAACATCGACCGATAAAAGAAAAACAGGTTGGAAAAAAATTAATCACTAGAACTAAACAAATAAAGATAAATATTGACAGTGCATACCATACTTAACGGGAATAACAGTTAGTTAAATAAAATTTCACTAACATAAAGATAATGAAAATATAATCCTTGACGACAGTTCTTTGTAAGTGAAATACAACCACAGAGCGGCCATCGTGACGCCCATCTCGCTGCGGAAATGGCTGCCCCATAGACAAACCCGGATTCTGTATAAGGGACTAAAAGAACGATAGGAATGAAGAGTGAAGACAACAATCAATACAATACAGTACTTTAAAATGGCCAGGCATTTGGCCCGTGGTGGAAATTGCAAAACTAGGACTAAAAATAGTTTCTTTGTAAGTTCGAGTTAGTCTGTTTATGGCAGCATTAAAATTCTTCTACTAAATGCATAGGACTATTTTGTCTCTCTATCGGTCTTGTTATTACAGATAATTATTTGAATATCACGAAGTAATTAATAAAATTATTACAACACCAATTCGATTAGATAAAACAGTTAACATACCAGCATTATAAGATTTAATATTTTGATAATAAATCACTAAACAATAAGAACCTAAACCTAAACCATCTCAACCTAATATAATTTCAATAATATTGGGACTAATAATTAATAAAATTACCGAAAAAAGAAATAATAAAACTATAATAATAAATCGCTCTAAATTTAATTCAGAACTCATATATCTCTTTCTTTTTTCTTCTTCTTCTTCATCTTCTTCTGTAATTAAATAAATAAATATATAGGACTATATGACACACGGACGTCTGTTCCTAAGGTAGACAACTTAATGCCTGTGTTTGAGGTATTATCAAATCTACTAACAAAATATTTAGAGAGAATGGAAAAAGTTACGCAAATGAGATATTAAAGGTATACTAACGTAGTAATTAGTTATTTCACAGCCTGGTAAGCTTAATATCTATAAAGTTTTAGATGAAAAAGGTTAAAAATTTACCCGTATTAAGCATAACCAGCCAGATATTTAAAAAAAGTGCTTAAGTTATGAAGCCACATTAAGAATTCACAAAGTCAACTTTGTCGGTTTTCATTGAATGACAGGAGACTAACTTCAAAGCTAAAAATTCAATTTGTAATAAATACAGGTTAATATTACTATTTACCGGTATTTTTTACAGGTAAATATCTCTATTTACCTGTATTTTTTACCGGGAAATAGTAATATTTACCTGCATTTTTACACATACAGGTAAATTACTAATTTTTCAGTGGAAAATAAGTAGATATAAAATGCACGTGCATTAACGTATTTTATGCTACATTTTTCTTCACCTCTATTATCTACACTTCATTTATCAGCCTTTGTTGTTACTTCGAGTCTCGATGGGCGTGCAGTGTTACACTATCTATAAAGTCCTGACAATGTCTAGTGATTACTCTCACAGAGTGACAAAGGAGTCCGTAGTGACCTTTAAAATTTAATTTTTCAGCCAGACGCAGTACCACAATGAGTTAAAATGGATCGTGTTAAGTCAGACACGACCGCACAAAGGCCTTTAATCCTATTGTACGGGTCTATGCAGTTTGAATGAAACGCATTCCCTTTAAGGTCGTTAACTTCTTTTCAGTTTACGAATACATCACCTATTTGTCACTTGACATCCAAGTATTGATCAACATGAAGAATGACGTCACATTTTGTATTAGCTTAATCTATTTTTTGCTTCTTTATAATATTATCCCTAGAAACAATATCTACTAATTCTTAACAACAATCTTAATCAATAATTGCATACGAGATTATATTTTTAAATGGGTTTGTTTTTTGTTACACTTTTATTTTAACTGATTACGATAAAATTGTATATAAACACAGTCAGAATACAGACATGGGACCTAAGATTTCTGTTGTGCGGAGAAATATTAGTCTCGCTAACGTATAGAAAAAAGCTAAGACCGTTGAAAGTACAAGAGTTTAGTCTCCTGACACAGAACTAAATTGGAATATTTTATTAAATAGGCCAAAGATTTGAGGAAATAAGAAAAGAAAGACAAAAAAGATCCGGTGAAACTCGAAGTTCAGTACTAGAATACGGAACAGTAAATAGAGTTAGGTGGAAATTGATGATGTTTCAAATCACGAGGATCGATTTTCAAATTGAATTTTGCTCAGCACCTCAATGCAGCGATGGACCATTAATCTTATCCATATTCCCAGTCGGTCGCCGTAGAAGTAGGACGTGTTTAATTAGACGAATGAAACTAGGTTAGTCTTAAACAGATTCGTGCTTCGAGAGCTCGGACAAAGAACTAGGTTTTTTTTTTAAATTCCGACCAGCTCTGGTTTTAGAGCAATGGTCTGCGATATTCAGCCCTGATAACCTTATTATGTCGCTCTGTTCTGCAACTGTATGATGTAAAGGGTGACCCATTCTAACACTGGTTTATATTTGATATCCGACCCCGTTCCCATGAAGTTGTGGTGTAAATATTGTGCTTTTAAATATACGTCCACGAAGAATAAGAAAAGTTCAGTGTTATTTAATTCCCTAACCCTGTTAGAGAATAGATCCTCAACAATCACGATAAAATTGATTTTTTTTTACCTAATATTACGCGGACGAAGTCGCGGGTATTGCTGGTTTTTCAGAAAGTTTTAGAAATTCCAAGATATAATACGCTATCTATTAATATTACGTAGGACCGCACCATAATACCCAAAATTTATGAGGGTCACTAGCGTTCTAGCGACTACACATATCAAACAATTACGCAGATTTGCGATATTTGAACCAACATTGGAAGGATCGTTTACAATTTTAGGGTATATGATTTTGAACGGTCAGCTTAAAGAAAAACAAAAGGTATTACAATAAGATAGATATTTTATAAACACATTAACATGTTAGTACTTGTCCAATGTTAATGGATTCAATTTAAAATTAAATTTCATTTAAATTTAGAACTATAATTTTAAATCTAAATTTCGAACACAACTCAAATTGACAATATGACTTTGAATATTGAAATAATGAATAATGAAAGTGTAAATAAAATGTATTTTATTACACATAAAGAGATGTTCAGAAAATATTATATACTAAATGTTTCCCGCGTCTTCGTTCGCATAAAATTGAACTTGTCCCTTAAACCTCATTAACCTATCGAAAAATCTACTATCTATAAACGACCTCCCTGCTGGATGACGGATTTTATAAAAAAAAAAAGATTGTTTAATTTTAATTAAATTTTTATTAAGAGACAATTTTACTTATAAAATATAGTCAGTGCAACATAACCCAGTCGGTTTTTCTGTGCACTGTTGATTCTTAAACGGTAACTTTTATACAAAACTATAATTTATTCTAAACTATTTTGTAGATAGTACAATGCATCTTAAATTATATATAAATGATGATGAAGATGTCGAAAAGAGCCAAAAAAAGGAAAACAAACTGTTCGAAAAAATGGTTATGTACATGTTTCTTAAAAATAAATGCAAAATAAGCAACTCCGAAATGCGCTCAGCATTGGAAGTCACTTTACTAGAGGATACTGTGTCGACGCTTTAATCGGCCGTTATAGCACAATACCGCTCGTATGCTTGCTCCATAAAACTAAGATATACCCATGACCCTATTTGCCTTGTGCAGTCCTATGATAAAATCTGAAAACTAATATGCTATCCCATTGTTGGTTATAAGCCCTGGTATACTTGCTCCGGCTATAATAACGCGGTGCAAATTCTGTTATTTATGACGTTCCGTAGCGATTTTCTGTAGCGTTACTTTCTATAGTTTATGTAAACATAGAAATATTTACAAAGTTAGCAATGTGTTCAAAAATATCTATATATATTGTAGGGGAAATTTAGTTGTTTTAGTGGACTGTATAAGTGGTGAAACGTCGCAGGTGAGGCGCGAATGAAATAGTCCAATTTGTAGCTAGAAAACTCAGCCACGAATATCGACGAAAGAATGCAAGGTATGGAAAATGCTCCACAGGAAATTCACCTCCAAATTTTCCGCGATGTGATTACTCCGTGCTGAAAGTGAAATTCCGACAGAGTGAGCCCGATGGCATCTCCCCAATTGTGATGCGTATACTTGGTCTTAAGTTGGCTCCGATTTCGACGCGTTTATTCCGGCTCACCTACTCTGTTGGCGTGGTGCCGAATGTATGAAAGACTGCTTCGGTACAATCCATCCCTAAGAAAGGCCATCGCTCAAATTCCTCCAACTACCGGCCTACAGCAGATCGTAGAATTAAGGTCGTAATCGACGGGGCAAGCTCGGACCCCATTCGATTTCACTACCCGTATTTTTTCATACCACGGGCCTTATATCGTTTCTTAAGGAGTAAACCCCCCACACAAAAAAAAAACACATTACACGTAACACAGACAAACAAAGTTGCATTTGTCTCTTTTACTGGTGTGACTTCATGTACTCTAAAACTGAAATCTTTACCTAGAAAATGTTAAGATAAGTTAAATTTTTATGTTGGTATATTCTATAGTATTTTTTGTTACAATCTTATGTCATATGTATGTGAATATGCAAGCAAAGAAAACATACAAACAGACGTACGTATTTATTGAAACATATTATTAAATAGCTTTACTGTGACTAGAGGTATATTTTTACAGTACATGGCATGTAAGTTTTACCTTCTTTATATTACATTTTACGACGACAAAAGATGTTTCAAAATGTTTTCTACGGACATAGTTTTCTATTTAAATAAAGAAACTTTTCGCTGTGAAATGTTGTTTCATTGACTTATTTATTTTAACTGCAATAATTGATCGAAAGCACCGAGCATTTTACATATAATATAACAATTTCATTGTTATTCGCGGATATATTTACTACTTATTCTGTTAATGTATAAAAGGACGCATATAATTATACCCTTTTCTAAAAAAATCCCTTGAAAAGTTAGCTTCATGCACACTTAAATATCTATGAAATATCTTACACCACTAAAAAATCTGTAGCCAGACGGCTACAACTTATATTTTCCATTATATACCAAACAGTTACATTAATTATAAAACTAATAAAATAACATTATAAATATTTATATACTATATTTATTTATTTGCAGATAGTTTAAAAAGTAGTTAAAAGTTAAAAATTCGTTACAAAATATCCAGTCATGGAATACAAACATAAATTAAATGCAATACAATTGCAGTAACAAAAAAGACTACAGTACATTTCAAGGTGGCTGCAGCCTTCTTTTAAGGATAGCGGAACTACCCCTGTTTCAGAAATGCTCCACTCTTCTATAAAACCGAGTAAAATAAGGTAAACTATATAAATATAAGAAAATGAGCTAATACAATTTTAATTCACCTTAAATTACGTGTATGTTTTTGTGTGAGTATGTATGTGTGTTCGAGTGTTTGAAAATGTGTGTTTTCCTGTATGTGACTTGTTTGTATTTAATTATAGTAGTGTATTTTATTGTGTGTTATGATTAAGTAGTGTCACTCTATCGCTAAATTAAGAATTGTAATGCTAGTTAATAGGATTTTTAAGTTAAAATAATTTTTAAAATGTAATAGTTTGAAAGTAGTGCCTCAACGCACGTTTCGCTTCGACACCGAAGCATCATCAGGAGATAGACTCTACAAAGGTTATTCGTAAAGTAAACTTTACGAATAAAATATTCGTAAAGTAAAGTTTCTCAGGCATGACATTAATATGTCTCCACATGTAGTCATAATTAAAGCATTATTGAGACATATTGAAACAACACTTAGCACAAAATTTTCTTTATTATTGGTTACAGAAATAATTTAATTAATTAAGATGTAATATCATGCACAATTTTTTCCTCAATGTTCTCCACGCTGTCATTAAATATGACAATATTGTATTTTATATTTAATTTATTATAAATTTTACAAATTCATAAATGATAGGCGTTTTGTCGATAATTAGCAAGTCTTTTGAATTGAAAGTTGACAAAGTATATTTTGTATATAAAAAAATATCTTTTAAAATTTGATCCACGTATCTTTCAAATTTGAATTGCAAATGGAATTGTTTGACTTATTTTTAGGCGAATTGTAATCTCTAAAAAACAGCTTTTTAATTTTTTAAAGTCTTTATTTATGTATCTTTCAATTTCAGTTCAGTTCATTTTCAGTTAAAATTTTATTAGGCATATGAATTATGTAAGGAAAACTCTACATAGCCGATAATTTAATGCTGTATGTTTTACTATATTAAGAAAATAAATAAATAAATAGTAGTATTAAAGGTGTCTGAAATACGATGAATGTCTTAAAGACCTAGTTGGTATAGAGACATGAATTTCTTATTATAACATGGAAAGTCTGAAAAGAAGTCATTCACTAGATAACAAAAGTTACCGACGTAGCTCTCAAGGCTAGCAAACTGAAGAAGCAACGTGCTGGTCACATTAGTCGTAGAACTGATGGTAGATGGCGCAGAAAAGTCTGGAATGGGGACCACGTTATGGCCTACGGATTCTAGGACCTGCTAAAAGATGGAGCGACGATGTGCGAAGAGTGACAAACACAAGCTGGTTGCGAATAGCCTAGGATTGTTTGAAGTGTCGCGCTTTGGAAGAGGCCTATATCTAGTAATGGATGTCAAACGGCTGATATGATGTTGAGGATCACATGGATACATCGCTCGGGTGCCCGGTCCATCGTTGATAATCTAGACAGGGCGTGGAAATTTTGACCTAGGTGTAGGTTTAATGAATACCTTTGTTTAGCGCATCTATTTGTGCATCTTTAGATTTTCGATAAAGAACATATAAAACTTATAAACAAGCCAAGGTAACCTGTAAAGGAGTTACTATTGAGCTTAAATCATATGGAGAAATCAATTTTATTACACTAATTCGTAGAACTTACAATCAATTTTTATATCGTGTTCTATCATTATAATATTATACCGAAAAATTGCTGATAAACGATAAAAACAGCTCACCTGACACTTGTGCGGCACGGACGCATAGAATCCGTCGTGTAGACCATCACACTTGAAGTCCATTAACTCTGGAGGTGGCACAGTCTCGTAAAACGGGTACTCGGACAGAGGTTTTCGTACGCTTAGACGCACATAATAAGATGGCACTCTACGAAGGTCTAAGATGAAGATTCTAAGTGCGAGTAGAATGACCCGGTCGCAGCCAGAGCAACTAAACTTAGCGATCGACTCAAATGCCGACCACTGATTAGGCCACGACCTCCTCAATAGGCCACGACCTCCTCATAAGTACTAGGGTCTTTATTTTCTTAACCTGGGATACTTGTGCTCTAGTCACGAAGACCAACTGGCCAAGAGGTCGACAATAGCTGAATTATTATCGAGGCCTTATTGGAACATATTTCCATAACAGAATATATTTTCTCCGTTTCCCATTAACCAACCGTTCTCGACTTTCGTTCAGAAATGTCGCGTTTTACATACAATTAAATGTCGATTTTTCGCCGATTGATTTATTCCCACCAGTAAATCTTTGTTGTTTACAAGATGCACTTACATGGGGAAACAAATTGCTTCTGATTGTACGGTGAGGGATTGGCTTCGTCGGTATGGTGATGGCCAATTTGGTAAACGAACAATTCTTATTTGGATGGTGTTATGCAATATTGTGTCGACCGGAAAAAATAACAATCGGTTATTTTTATGGATTTTAATATTTTGTCAAAATTTGATGACGCAACGGAGCGTGAAAAAGTTTAAGCATTTCAATTTTGAAGTTTACTCAAAAGACATTATAATTATTATAACACATTATATTTATTATATATAAAATAAATGGAAAATCTGAGAAAACAACTGTCTATACTACCTTTAGCTTCTTAACAAAATCGACACGCATAAATCATTTCTATCATTATTATTTACTGTCATGAGATTCTGCAAATAGAATAACAAAATAATTTAAGTATAGGTAGATGTTTCAGTCTAAAAATGCACGCCCCTCCACTAATTAATTGCAACGCTTTGTGCAGCTTTTATATTATCAGCTCAACCACGCACTGCCAATGATATTGACGAGCTTGTGTGTTTACGTCTACCCGCTATTTTGCACGTAGAGGTGAATAATTTGAAGGGGTGTGCATTTTTAGACTGTGCGCATCTTAAGAAACTTAAAGTACCGTATTAAATCTATAATACCGGAGCCAGACATAGCTTCATTTGAATGATCATTTCAATCATCATGTAGTATGACCGTGGACTTTGTGTAGCTGCGCAAAGTTTTGTAGAACTTTATAGACTTCAAGGACAGAAATGTAGAAACACTTTGAGCTATGTCTAGCCCCGACATAAGCGCAATTTCATCAAAACAATATTTCTGTGAGCTGTCAATTTACAATTAATAATTTTCCATCGACATTTTCCTTGATTCTCCCAAACAAGATGGCGACGATCACATTTTATCTTCATGAATCACCGCACGATGTAAAGTTAAAATAAATAATTATAGAATGAAGCCCTTTATTGCAGCATTCGTGGGCGTTTTTTAGTACTTCAAATTGCCAAGACTCGAGCACTTATGCGTAGAGTATAGCGGAAATAAAACGAACCTAATTAATTTAGGTAATTAAAACTGGCGGGTACAGATAACAAATGATTTGAAATGTCTTTTGAACGCCAAGATCGGATCAAGGTCAAGGGTACCGACAGCAAAAGAAAAATCAATGCATTTTTTTTATTATAATAACCGGCATGAGAAGCTAAACTACTTTGCGCTAATTTCTTACTTCGGTTAACCGCTTCATCGCGTTCAGCTTGCAGTACGGCGCGAACTCGACAGCTTTCATCCTGCGCGTTGTTTTAAATGGACAAAATAATAAAAAGTTATTACTAAAGATGGAACGCTTTTTTTATTTCGTATTTATTAAAGTACAAATCCAAGTTTAATAACTTGTGCCTATAAAATGATAAGCGAAACAGATACTCCAATTTTATTTACATAAATAAGTAGTAATTTACATAAATACACCTATACAGTATACAATTGTATAGAGTGTAGATTTAAAAATACTATGAAACTTTTTCTTTTCATAGTTACAAATATTGTTAATTTTAGATTTCTACTTTAATGGATACGAATTTTTAAAAAAGGATGCGTTAGTTTTAATTACCCTGTACATTTTAAACAAAGTATTTCAAACGCACGTAGAAAATAAAACGACTTCAGCTTATGATATTATATACTCATTTTTAATTTTTATTGAAGCATTCTAAATAAACTTTATATTAAAAATTTATTCATTCGTAAATCAAAGTAATTCAAGTCGTACAAACATATATTTATATATAGAACTACATATTTTTCATTTTTATTACTTTTACTGTTATTTATACTTTTTACTTCCAAACTTCTTAGATTGACCTTCGTCGAACTTTAATTACTTTTATTATCACTTCATTTAGCGATTAAAGGCTGGTTAAGATGATGATGGTATATACGACGAGAGCTCTAGTTTCCTTTCACTCATATATTTAGTTTAGTGATGTAGAAATATTAAGGTAAAGAGAACTAACCTGAACGCTTAATTTACGTCGAAGCAAATCTAAGTGTAAGTCTTTCCTCTGCAATTGTTCTCTTAGTATTCGTATGCGACGTTGCAATTGGTACACGACGGCAGTCTGACAAAACATAACTTATTATGAATGATATAAGTACTAACGTTTATTCTGTACCGCGTATATAATCAATATTTACGATTTATATAATAGGTTACTTCTACATCTTCTGATAATAGATGTATAATGCTAAGTTTTGATCCGAATCGCCATTACTTAAAGTTTTTTATCGCACAATGGATTTCAAAAAACAATCCTAATCATTCCCCTTGATGTCCTAAAGTCCATCACCGTGCGATTTTACAGAAATTTCTTACCTCGCATAATTCATTTGTGGAATCGGTTACCAGTTTCGGTATTTCCGAACCGATACGACTTAGGAAACTTCAAGAAAAGAGCATACTCGTTCCTTAAAGGTCGGCAACGCATCTGCGAGCTCTCTCATGTTGCAGATGTCTGTGAGCGTCGGTAGTCACGAAAGTAAATACAGCATTTGCCCGTTGTTATATATATAAAAAAACAAATCAACTAGACATTATTTTCTACTTTCAAATGTATTTCTTGACGTTGATTAAAAATGACATTAATTCCCTATATATTTATAATTATCAAATATCTGTAGAAATTTCCATTTTAACGTAATAATCTGCTTTCGGGGCAATACGTAAGTCACGCGTGAGATTGAAAATTAGTGTTGTATCCTTTGGCTAAGGTAATTGAGTTGGCGGATTTTTGGAAATTTAAATGTTTTTATTTTTATAATAATATTTAAAAATGTATGTAGGAATAAGATAAATTAAATAAATGATAGTTATATAATAATAATAATAATAAGTAAGTTTATTAATACTCTATTTGACTGTTTATATGTATTTATTATGTATCCGGGCGTGAGAGTTGAATTTATAAAAATAATAATAATAGTGATGTATTAACAATTTTGGGAGATTTATAAACATAAATTTGCAAATTTTGCCTGGTCGTAGTTTGGTTAGGAAGAGTCTCAATAAAAAAAGGCAACTTCGAAAAATGGATTCAGATTGTAATCGGAATTAAAATTCGTGATAGAGTACCGCTTCAACACCATCTCACCTGGTGTAGAGAGTGTGATCTGCGATGTCATGACGTCAAGGATATTATCATCTATTCCCTTAACAAGGTACATGCTATCAATTTAATGCATGATAGACTATTCGTGTAGGTCTCACTTCATCAGGACCTTTCACATTAGTAAGCCTTTACGTTGTCAGTCTGTGTATTGAGTTCTTTTTCTCAGGAACGCGTAGAGCTATAAGGTTAAAATTGATACCAAATACCGAAATCTGCGGTCCTTTGAAGCAGTAAATGATTCAACTGTCTGAGTGAACGCAGCCAAAATATATGGTCGTTTATGTCCCATTTTCTATACATTTGCAAAGGGGTGTCCTTTACCTATAGGGTACTTCCCGTTTATCTAGAAACGTAAAATTAATGAAGAAGCTAGATTTTGTAGCACAGATAAGGAAAAAATCCGAAAACTGTAAATCGTACTGTATGCTTGTCCGTTAGGATCCTTTTCCTCAAAAACACGTACAAATTTAAAGTTAAAATTCATACCAAATACTGAGATCTGTAATCCCTAGAAGCTACGTAAAAATCAACATTCTAAGTATACGCAATCAAAAGATATGGCCATTTATGTCGCATTTTGCAAACTAAATCATTCGAAAAGGATATCAAAATCTATTTTTATTTATAAGGTTCTTCCCGTTGACCTAGTAACGTGCAATTTGGCAAGAAGCTATATCATAAAGTACAAGTATAGGGAAAATTCCGAAAACCGTAAATTTATACTTACATCACAAAATAAATTGCAGTGACTTTGTCCAATTAAAAGAAACTTATGAAAGTATAAAGCATAAAATAACCAGGTATAGGAGCACGTGATAGAATGGAATCCTTAGTGCGCGAGTCTGACTTGCCCTTTATAATTAATTACGGACCAATACTCGACTAATACTAAAAGGACTTTTAAGAGATATCTACGGTATTGTTGGATTCAACCATTGGTTCAGCGGGTTATCAAGAACGACCGATGTCCTTCTTGATAGTAGCCTCATGAATATAGCCGTTTGCAGCCTTATTTTATGAGATCCAAGAGCTTACATTCTTAAAATTTACCTTCCTATTCAACACTTTCTGAGTATAGAATGTATTTCAAATATGCTAATGAAATTGTTTTTTTTAGCAATGTCCGCGGAATAGTTGGTACTAACCGCTGGAACAGTGGTGGTATTGCACACCCCTTCCAGCGCGCCATCGTGCACCCCAGCTACCAAGCAAATATAAACCAGTGCTAGAATGGGTCACCCATCTATCACCCGGTCGCAGCTAGAGCAACTTAACTTAGCGATCGAAAGTTAAGTTGCTCTAGCTGCGACCGGGTGTCTCGAATCTCCTTTGAATATTTATGACCATGTTTTCTTTTTTTCCTTTCCTTTGGACATCACTAGCCATTACAGTCCCTTTTCTTCTTCTTCGGAAGCTGCTTTTCCGCCCTCAGTCGCAATAGGGTGTCCGATTTGCGTACAGTCCCTTTTAACATAGGAATAAAAAACGGCCCTCCATGAGTTCTTTGCCTTGAATTGGCATTCGTAAAACTCGTTTTTTATCGTTTAATTATTCACCCTAAAATATACCTAATTGCTAAATAATTGACCAAAGGTAATTTAAGACGATCTCATACGTAGTATATTACGCAGTGTTTGCTTACATAAAAGTATAAGCTAAGCCATAACTTGCGTCATTAAGTCATAAATAACAAAGGTCACTCTTTAGTTTCGCTATACTTGATTAATGTGCCCTTGAGATTAACTCACAAGAGCTCGAAAATAATAGTTTCTTTCAAAACATATTCAAAAACCTTAAAATGCGTGTCAAAAACAACAAGTCAAGTAATATCAAATATTCACACATTTCATCCTTGCTTATTGCTTGTTCCGTTACACAATTCGCGTAAATTACGTCTAATGACATAATATTAATAAACAACGATATTGTATTGTGACTTTGTCATATAATCATATTATAATGAACGTCCTCGTCACATATACTAATTCATGGTTTAGTAGCCAACTTAGTAAACAAATTGTAAGTCATCATATAAACTCCATGACGCTAATGATTTCAACCTACAGAACATCCCCGCTTATCTGTAATACAATCTGATGATTTGAATCAATTATCTTTGTACTTTTGATTTCCTGTACATGGAAACATTGTTCATGGCAGTTGATGATTGTATCAACCCATTATGTAGATGTTATTCGCATTGTCAAAGAGTATGTTCTTAAAAGAAATTTACCATGGAGGGTCATTCAATTCTTCAGTGTTAGCTTATGTATACATTTGTAGCCCAACTTTAGTATTTCCGAATATTTTATGCTTACATCAAAGTCTATTAATTTGAAGAGGAAGTACCTTCCTTAGAAGAGTTAATCTAAATCTTCGGACAGAAAAGGAATTAAAGCTTAAACAAAGCGCATCGAAAATTTTAAAATTTCGAATACATTTCTATATTCATTGATATCATATTTTATCTTTCTTTAAATGTAGCTCCATTCTAAACAGAATATCTTAACAAAACTTCAGGATATAGACCAGTACGTACAAAAATGGCTGTTTCCACTTCATTATTATACAACGCTTGGGTTTGGTCTCAAATGATAATGCATGAAACGTTTTGTAAACTCGCTGTGTGTTTTCCTCAGTTTTATTTACATGAATGAACAAATAGAGTCGAAGGAAACACACAATGACTCTGTCGCAGCTAACAGAGATTAGGCATGTCCTACATACTACAACACCTGTTGAAACAAACCGTGGTTAAATTTTAAACAATACGGGCGGCTTTATTGTTATACTTGCTTGCGAATATAGTGCAACAGTTTCACCAAGATTTGGTTTATGTTGAAACATAAAGAAATCTTTTATTGTTAATTCATCTTTATTTTAACTCGTTGTTTTGTCTGTTTTTCTTAAACTCACTTTGACTAAATATGCTATCATTCACCCTTTAAAAAAATTGTGTTTCGCTTTGACTAAATATATGTTATCATTCGCTCGTAAAGTTTTGTGTTTTAAAGATTGTATTTATTTTATACTTACGACCAGTCCCAACTTCCCACGGGTGCTATGTATATATGCATGTATTTTTATAAACCTTCCTGTTGAATCACTCTGTTTATTGATGATAACCGCATTAAAATCCGTAGCGTTGTCTACGCATACAGAATGTGAAGCTACTTTGTTCTTTACTATGTCAAGAAGAAGTAGAAGAGTTAGAATGAAATATCGTGTAAAACTAAAGTTTTTGCTTCCATACTAAGACGAAGTTAAAAAGAAATTTCAGCTCTTAGGAAGGTTCAATCAAGTAACGGTAAAAACTCCACCATCGTATCAATTACTCACCCTATTTCGAAGAATCCACGAACGTATCGACAGAGCGTTCTTTCTTGGAATTGCGTATCAAGATTTGGCACACGTGTGCTTCTGAGGTAGAGAAAGTGAGGCGCTTATAAATAAAATTTGCAATACATTTTGCTTGCAATTCGCACGTCGATGCTTTATTAATTGATAAATCATTAAGTCATGATATATTCTTATATTAAGGAAAACCAATCTTACAAAATGGCAAAAATCACGAAAATAATTACTTTGGATGTATACCCGTTGGCCAATTAGTAAATATTTAATTGACGATGAGCTTAAAACGTATTTTAATTTGTTTGTTTCACAATTAAAAAACAAACCACCTGCACTTAAAATAAAATTAAACAGAAAAAAAATATCTGTAACCTAGAAGTAACCCGCTCAATAGTCTATAGAAGAACTAATAAAGAGGTATCATTATTTTTTTTCGCTTTATAAATAATATATGAATATTCGATTTAAAAAAAAAACAATGATACGTAGTTAAAAGTGAGGCAGCGAAACTGATTTCATTCAGCCAACTTTCACCCACTCTTGTTTGAAGTGTCATTCGTGACACGGTTACTATTCTGAACGATGGTAATGACAGGCAAAGAAAAACTGTGTGTAGCTGGGAACATAATAATTAGATATACATATTTATTGCCTCGATAGTGGTGGATAGCGATAGTGGTGGTAGTAAATCAAATGCTCATTGGAGTCAAAATGTAAAAAAGTGATATTTTCCTTTCATTGTTACGGTTTTATGAGTAATTTTTTTTATTTTTTCGGTATGACAGGGCCGTTTGGAACGAAACGCAAAATTCTCATTAGCATATATAAGCTGTTATTTAAGAAAAGGCAGAGGTGGCGTGGTCGCATTCCTCACCGAAACCAGAACGAGATAGCAAGCTGGCTACATTTACAGGAGGATGAATGATCAGTAAACTTGTAAAGATATGGTTGTCTACACAAAATGGTCGGTTATTAGTATATTGACCGATCGGCCAGCACGTAGGCATATTACGTCTCACCACAAACCAGTTATTGCTGTTGAGTCAATAGTACAAAAGGAACGCTACATCGCCGTTCGTCTCTACAATTTTTTGTAATACATATACTAACCATTATTACGTTTTATGTCAGATAATTGAATATTGTAGTTTATCATTCTAAATGGGATTTGTAAATAATTTGAGGTTTTTTATACTTTTATATTACAACTATCTCTCACATAGACCGTTATTTCCACTAATTTCTATTCAGTCATTGTAACCATTTGCACTGTGTACAATTTAGCGTATTCCAGTTTATTCAAATCATAGGCAGACATAACTCGTTTAGAATATTTGTTCATCAATAGATATTCATAGCACGTATTGTACCAATGTGAACCCGCAAAACAAAAGGTCATCTATCTTAAAACATAATAATAAAAAAGGTGTGATATTATTAGGTGGATATCGATTTTAAAACTCTACATAAAAATATTAATATAGTTTAAAATATCGTCTTCTCTTCTATCTTGCGTTTTTCCGGTCTAGTACCGAGGTCCGTTTAAATTGCAGAGGATTTGGCAGTGTGACGAGTTAACATGACCAACTGCCGTCCGACGTCATCTCCGGAACCCCTATCTACAATCTCACGATTGATATCACTCAGTGGCATTAGTCGTGTTTTACGTGCCTTCCGAAAAACGGAATCAGATATTTGAAAAACCAGTGTTAAAAGGGACCACAGAAAAGAACTGCTTCAGAAAAGAACTCCATATCCAAAACATAGTTGAAGATATTAGGTATAGTAAAATTTGCAAATCAAGTCTACTTTTTGCGATTGCGAGCTTTAGCATATTACTTCTATAAGAAGGTTCTAGTGTTCAAGGCTAAGTGGGAAATAAATAACAAGTCGAAACGAGGAAATGAATACGTGCGTACACTGTGGAGATTACACTTAATGGAAAATTGCAGCGAAGTTTCTCGAAAAGATAATAAACAAAGCAATTTCTGACATGACTTTATATACATAGGTATATGTATAAAAAATCCTCTGAAACGGCTGGACCAATTTGAATGATTGTTTTCGTATCGGTTTGGGTGGCGCCCTGGATGGTTTCTATTGTCAAATCTGCCCAGCTAATGGCGCTGCCGTCTGTATCTAGATTATTTATTTATACTAATATATAGAACGGGAATGGGAACGCGTATAATGAATAGTATTAGTATAGAATAATAGAATATAAGTAAATAGTAAGTAACCCAACCTTCGGGCAGGACAGGGTCTGCCGGGTTCGCTAGTATAATATAGATTATATGACATCGTAAAGACAAAGCTGTTCAATATCTTTTTATTCTCAACCAAGCTTTAATTTTATCTAAGGCCATGCTTATTTCTTTACAAAGGTTCTTAAAAAAGTGACTGAGCTGAAGTGGTTACATTATCCAATAATAATTTTACAGACAATTTACAACTCAAGATTTTTTTATATAAAGTTGTATCCAATTTATGGCGCCTATAACTTTCTCTTGTATGTTTGAACTTTCACTGTTTTAAACTTTTTGTAAACGGCCGGTAATTTTTTTTTGTATTATTTCTATAGAGAGTTGTTTGGTTAAGTCTTGATTGTAAAGGTTCATAGAAGAAGAGTACTTTAAATGTGTAGCGACTTCTGCCAGAGGATGCTCAATGGACACTGGATGGACAAACCAACTCTTCAATTTCAGACCTCACTTAAACTTTTCATCATTTAATCTATATATATAAAAGCGAAAGGTGAAGACCTATCATGAAGTCTCAGAAACCGCGGGACGTACAAAGATAGAATTTGGCAGGTTGGTAGTTATAATATAACAAAAATTTAAAAACTGATAAATCTCTACTACTAAACGAATTACTTAGTAGGCACACATAAAGATCAATGTCAAGAAACGTGATTGACGTCAGTTAACATACCATACCGGTAACAAAGTTATGGCAATAATGTCAGATAGTATTATGTGCTAATTAGTATTAAACTGCGCAGGATCTCGCGGGCTGTGACACACCCACTCGTGAAGGTGAATAAGCTATAGTAGGAGAGCACAAGAGGGGATTTTGCGCAATACTCGAGCGCGGTAGCAAATGATATAGGGAGAATCCTTGCATACTGTAATGTAACTTCACCAAATATGAACTTTTAATATAGGGGAGGGGGGGGGGTTCGTTATTGCAGCCGTATAAAATCCATAGGGAACCCCCAACGCGTCAGATTAGTAAGTTAATTACAAAGAGATAAGTTCATATTTCAATAATCTGACTTGGTACGGGTCACAGGAAGCCGTTGAATACAAACGCACATTACTGCCATTCGTGGAAATTGATGGAGGAGGCCTACGTTCAGCAGTGGACGCATCCAGGCTTAAATTATGATGTTGATAAATCTGACGAATTAAGTGTGACATAAGAAAATGGGAGAGTCACAAAGCTGTAGAAAAAATCACCAAGAAATATTCAAGCGCCATATTTTTTTTATTTTGAATGAAATTCTTTAAAGATTACGTTAAACATATAATCAGACATTTTTCTCAAAGTAACGTACCTAAAAACGTCACGGGCTCCACTTAAAACCACGCTTCAGGTGTTATTGACAACACGACCTTAACTTAACATAATCTTTTTTTTCGTTTCTGTACCTACTCTAATATAAATTCGGGAATTTGCTAAAAACGATTTTTATGGAATCATAAATCTTTTTCTTGATAAATATAATGAATATTACATGGTCATTTATGTAGCTACTACAATTCAATGACAGAATTATCTACACTAATATATAAAGCGGAAGAGTTTGTTTGTTTGCTTGAACGCGCTAATCTCATGAACTACTAGTCCGATTTGAAAAATTCTTTCAGTGTTCGATAGCCCATTTATTGAAGAAGGCTATAGGCTATGTATATCATCCTCTAAAATTGAATCTATTTTTACCTAATTTTACGCGGCCGAAGTCGCGGGCACAGCTAGTATAAAATAATTTTTAAAATTGTGTCCTAGTGCGTATGCCGACCCTTTTCTCTTTTTCGATGAAAGGCCTTTCAAGTAATGGAAATTTATCTTTTCGCATATTAATTACATTAACGTGCTTTTAACGTGCTCATTAAAATTTGCTTTATCTGCATAAATAAAATTGATTAAAACAATACTATACTTAAATTAAACGGAAAGGCTCCAGGGCCTGATGGCATCACAGCGGAGGTGCTCAAATACATCGACAACAGAGGTATCGATTTGCTGCACTTTATCTGTAACCATGTGTGGCAGCATGGAGACTGGCCGGACGACTGGTGTGAATCAACTATTCTCCCATTGCACAAAAAGGGCTCTACACGAAAGTGTGACAACTACCGTACCCTAGCACTTATCTCACATAGCAGTAAGATTCTCTTGCATATAATAAATAACCGCATTCGACACTTTCTGGAATGGCAGATATCGAGAGAGCAAGCAGGGTTTATGAAAGGGAAAGGCACAAGAGAACAAATTCTTAACATTAGACAACTCATTGAGAAATCATATGAATTCAACAACCCTTTTATAATGTGTTTTGTCGACTACAGCAAGGCGTTCGACTGTGTCGACTGGTGCCGGTTATGGTCCGTGCTGGTAGAGCTGGGAGTACCTGGACATCTGATCTCTTTGTTACAAAACCTTTATACCAACAGTGTGGGTGTTGTCAAGATAGACAAGACTCGTTCAAAGCCCTTCACCTTCCAAAAAGGTGTACGACAAGGCTGCATTCTTTCTCCAATCCTTTTTAATATATATGGAGAATATATAATACGTCGTACATGCGAAAACTGGGAAGGTGGCGTATCCATAGGAGGTCAGAAGATTACGAACTTAAGATATGCCGACGACACAACTCTTCTGGCTACTGATGAAGCTGAAATGGTAGCCCTACTTGAGAAGATGGAGCGCATCAGCGCTGAGATGGGGTTGCTGATCAATAGGCGTAAAACCAAGATCATGGTGGTAGACCGTAATGGCGAACTTACATTTACTGGCGCACTAAACCTCGATACGGTTGACGAAATTGTGTATTTAGGGGCCCTCATCACGAACACTGGTTCCTGCGATCGAGATGTAAGAAGACGCATTGGTATTGCTAAAACCGCCATGAAAAAACTCGATCGTATCTGGGCTGAAAGAAACATCACTCGAAAGACAAAAGTCAAACTTGTCACTACACTAGTTTTCTCCATTTTTCTTTACGGGGCGGAGACAAATGTGAATAGTCACAGCTGTGGCTGCTGGCTGGTGCCTGCTTTCATAAAAGTTAAAGAATTCTTCTGAGAAGAGATGAAGAGGTTGAACTCTTTTCTTCTGCTTCTTCTTCTTCCTAGCGTTCTTGTCTTGTACCGGGTTGCGCTTAGATTGCAGAGGATTGGAGAATACATATAAGATCAGCGTGAAGTGGCGGCAATACTGTCATATCAAGTGATGGTATTGTTGTCGTGATTCTTTCGGTTTGTGAGACTTCGCGGTGGCCTAATCTCGTCATTAAAGGCCGGTAACGCATCTGCTAGCTTCCTCGTGGTGCAGGTGTCCATGGGCGTTGAAACATACGTGAACCGCCTGCTTGTTTGCCCCTTGTAACACAAAAAAAACATTAAATTGTAATAAATGTTTGTTATAACAATTTATTACATTTTAATATAGAAAATAAATTAAAATATAGAAAAGAATTTCGTAGAGGCGTAGCGAAGATGTGCTACGTCATGCTTTAATTCGCTACGAAATCTGCTACGTGATGGTGAGAGCTACGGACGTAGGCCTCAGTAATCACTTACATAATTAGCATATAATGATAACAGATAAGAAGTTCGTAATGTATTGATTTCTTTCTTAAGTGAAGATTTTCGGGTTCCGTACCTTCAAAGGTAAAAAGAAAACCCTATAGGATTACTCCGTTGTCCAACTCTGTGTCTTTCTGGCCTTTTTTCTCAGAAACGCATACACGTAAAAATTTGAAATTAATACCAAATACCGAGGTCTGCAGTCCTTAAGTGCTGTGAAAAAATGAACGCTCTAAGTGTAGGTAATTAAAAGATATAGCCACTTATGTCGCATTTCCCAAACGAGTCCATTCGAAAAGAGAATCACAGCCTTCAAGAGTACTTCCCTTTAATTTAGACTCATAAAGTTAGACAAGCTATATTAAAAAGTTCGTAAACCTTATTTTGTCGCTGGGAAATGCCTTTATGCACGACTCCATCCACAGCTGAACCGGTATTCCGTAGGCACCTGCGGACAGAAGTGCGGGACTGGCTGGCAATGCCAGAATAGCCACTTAACCCAGCGGATCCATCTTCATCCTTCTAGGACACCGGAGGCTCGCTTGCACATTCCGAATCGTTGTCCTGGATGATTTTACCTCAGAATCTCAAAGCGAGGGGAAAAGAAGCCCGAATTGGCGTCTCCTTCTACCCATTCTCATCCCACTGGCAACCGCTTGCCATACAGCGTCGCGCGTAGCGATCATGGCGTCAATAGGGCTTGCGAATGAGGAAACCCTAAATTTGTCGTAACATCACACAAATATCTTAGTAACTTTGTAAAAATTAAAAGAATTTTTAATAAAGGCAGTCCACCGCCTCAAACTTCGTCCATCTGTCGGATATCGGATGAAATCGAACGAATTTTAAAGTTTTTTTTTAGCTGGTCTATTGTGTCCCATAGCTGGGCAAAGCCTTCTCCCTTCTCTGTCCACGTTCCTCTTCCTTGAACCGATCTTATCCGCAAATTTAGTTAGAGGTAGCGCCATGCTTGTAGCTGAATTGGGCCGGCGCGTCCGGGTAGCAGTACAATAAAAAAACAGATGTAACTTCACTGAACGCTGCTACGAGAATGGTATGAAATAGAACCGCAAGCGTTAAAAATACCTTATAGTCTGATCGATTTAAACATCCTAAGATACAATCATTCGTAAATATTTCAAACTTGGTAGGGTTATTTAAAAGGCCATAAATGAAATCTGAAAAGGACTCATCGTTATCGAAAAAATTACTTGGTGACAAATGTCATAATAGAGGGTTTTTCGCGATTTTCAGCTAAACGATAAAATTTACAAATTAAGAATCATTATATCTTAAAAAGGATGGCTCTTAGGTAAAATTATTGATACAGTTTTATAGATAATTATTTTATAGATCGGGAGCCCAAGAGCGGATTTTAGGAATTGCTCGAGCGCGTCAGAAAACTATATAGGGAGAATCCTTGCACCCTATACTGTACCCGCATCAACTAGGAACTCTTAATATAGGCGGGTTCTTTAGAACACTTATACTTTAGAACACTTTAGGACCCTTATAAAAACTCAAGCGCGTCAGATTAAGATAAGATAAGTGAATTACATGGACATAAGCTTTTATTTTAAGTATCTTACGAATTCAGCGTGAAATAAGAAAATGGGGAAGTCACAAAGTTGTTAAAAAAACGTCCCCTCGTCGTTTGTCAAATATTCGAGCATGATTATTTTTTTTTATTGTGAAGGAAATACTTTAGGGTTAGGGACAAAATATAATCTGACGATTTTCACAAGGCAATGTAGCTAAAAACATCACGCACTCCATAAAACTACGCCTAGGCGTTATGAACAACATGACCTTACCTTAACCTTTTTTTCGTTTCTGCACTTATTCTACGTAATCCAATAGATTTCCATAACGCTTTAGTGTCTACAAATTTAGCATCGTTCCCTCCCCTACTATAATCTTTATTGTTAACTTAAAATAATTTTATACTAAAACTTACTGCTAACCTGTTAGTGAAAAACCCATTTTTCGCATCAAACACCTCATCGTGTATGGTCGACATGTAGCCGTTACTTACAGTATCTCATGACTTGAGACGAACTTAGCTTATCCATTCCAAGGTTGAAGACTGCTTTTTATGTCCGACCGAACAAGATAAAAGCTATATCGTAAATTATGTGATTCATGAAGTTTATTTCTGATTTCATATTCATGTCTGCGGCTATTGACTTCCACCGTGTGGAATTCGGGTGGAATTCACAATTTTTGGGTTTTATATTTGATGCGCAAAACACTATTCCCCTGCAAAAAATAAAGTAGTCTCCGTTATTCGCTATAAATTTGCTAGCTTTTAGTGAAAGTTTTATCAAAATAGGTTCAGCCGTTTTGGAAATAAGCTGGCACATGCAGAATTTTTAAAATTATCATTCTGTTATTAGTACCACAAATGTCCATCACATGCTGCGAATAATTATTTTTATTTGTATATTTTTTATGAATAGCAGAGACTTGCGTACCTATTATCTTTGATTAAAAATATAGGGCATTTTAAACAAAGCGGAAGGACTTAATCTCGTAGCGAAAGATTCTGCGAAGAAAATCACAACATAAAAGTAATTGGCAGTAATTGCTCTATCACTAGACGTGACAGCATTGCCGCCACTTCACGCCGATCTCATGTGAGAAAGAGGTATTGGTACCCGGACGCGCCAGCCCAATTCGGCTACAAACTTATATATTAATACATGAAGCAAACGTTTTCGGTATAATTTTAGGAAACTGCCCATACGGGGGAGTATGAAAACTGGCACCATTATAGATTATATAAAGGAGGGTGTGCGAACGCTAATATTTTTAATAAATATGCATTGTTATTACATTAAACTTTTAAAATAAAACGTCACACTCACCAATGCCAAACGATTTACACACACATGTATACATTTTACTATAAGATTGTGTCAAAGCGTAGTCATGACGAACGTAAGCATATTAATTGTCAAATATAGTAATGTCGTTGTACAAAGAATAAAATTTTTATATGTAAGTATAAAAAGGGATATAGTATACAAACCTAAAGTACATATATTTATAATTTAGCTGAGATGCCTTAAGGTCGGGGGTCGAGGCAGGACAACAAATTAGCATCTTCTTTATCCCACATCCCCATTATCCTTCTTCTCGTGAGCAAAGTCCCGTTCCTTTTGTATGCCTCCTTCAGTAATGTGACGCTTTCACTGAACAAGGCAACTGACTTCCCTTTTCTCACTGGATATGCTTGTATCGACAGAAAACTGACCTGATGGCGACAGGTAACCGACCTGATGTCGACAGGTAACTGACCTGATGTCGACAGATAGCTGACCTGATGTCGACAGATAACTGACCTGATGGTGACAGATAATTGACCTGATGTTAACAGATAACTGACCTGATGGCGTGTATCCACACGGAGATGTCCTTGGGGCGGTGAACCCTCAACTCAAACATCTCCGGCTCTGGCGGGCCGTTGCAGATCAAGTACAACCCGCGCCCGTCCGCGCCCGCCTTCTCTCTCACCAGCAGCTTCCATAGAGATACCACTCCAGTCTGTTAAACAATTTTGTGGCTATCATAGTCAGACATTTTTTGGGGGCACACAAATTTTCGAAAATCCATGATTTATAGTAGAGTAAGTTATAATTATAATTAAAATTATAAAAGTAGATGTATTGTATTATCTTCAGTAAAATGTTCATTGTAATCTGTGTTAAGTGTCTATCAGTATTGCCATCATGACAATCATGAAAGACGAATGGCGAAATGAACTGGTCGGTCGCAATGGCGGCTTTAGTGACATATCGCGATAGCAGTGATACCATCATTGATAACAGTATGATGAATTTCTATTGGTGATTTGTTACGGCGGCAATTATATTGAAATAATGGGTGTCTATTTAAGGAATGTTAAATATTTCCGTGCTTATTCACTTAGGTCCTTGAGACTAATAATGACAGTATAATAAATAATAAATATATACAGGACTATATGACACACGGATATAGACAACTTAATGCCTGTGTTATAGGTAACAGCCGCCTGTTATACAGAAATATATTTTTTTAGAAATATATAAATACATACATATGGATAATACATCCAGGCTCGAGGTGGGAATCGAACCCACGACCCCCGGAGCAGAAGGCAGGGTCACTGCCCACTGCGCCAACGGGCCAACCCTTCGGTATACCCGTCCGTCTGTCTACCGTTTGGTGGTCCCCCCTAGCACTTATAAACTATTAGACGTAGAGACGTGATATTTTACATGTTGATAGAACATGCTAAAAACTCATTAGGAAACTTATTCTGAACGAAATCGGACAACAACTTTTGAAGTTATTTAACAGATACGTTTATAGCGTATCAGATACGTAACCCTTCTATATAAGCGTGTCTTGACATGTTTTTGGCTATTTTTCACATTAAGTACGACGCGTAATTACGCTGCGGCACAAAGTAAAGTGTGGTATCACCCTATCGATAATAAAATATTTGCGTGTTACACATTGCCCGGAACGTACGTTGTAAACTCTTTAATATGTTTGTAATGGATTTTTTTACTATCGCAGATACCCGATCTGCGATAGGAAAAATGATTACAATTACAAAAATGATATAAACCAAACCTTTGCATTGTATCATTTTTTTAAATATGATTTTTTTTAATACTTCACGCAAAGTCGATAGGTAGATAGATTGATTATGTCTAAAAGTCTAAACCATGTCTCAAAAATCACTCAACAGCTTAGCTTTAATACATCTAAGTACCTAACTTGAAGCTAATTTAAAATATAATATGACACTAACAATAAGATTACAATTGTTTAATAATAAAAAAACATATGGTCTTATTCACCTACATGTATAAATTGCAGAGGCGGCATGGTAGAAGTTTTCCAATGGCGGTCTTACTGTGAAACGACAACCGATGGGGAGTAAAGGTATTGCAATGGCGACCACGTACCGGTAGAAGAAAAGCTGGAAGACCTCCTACACGGTGGACGGACGATCTGTTTAGGTTCGCAGGGAGCCGCTGGACATCAGCGGCCCAAAAGATCTTTCTGGAAATCCATGGAGGAGGCCTACGACCAGCAGTGGACTCCATAAGGCTGAAGGAAGGAAGGAAGGCAGGTCTTACTGTGGCGAGGAGGGTGGACCCAGATTTTTTGTGGGTATTCCGGCATACGCCGGCGAGTTCCGTGTCCGCTGAGACTGTTTCTCCCATACAAGTTCAGTGTCCGCTGAGATGCCCCAAAAGTATTTTCCAGGGAAGAAAAAAAAATGTGTAATGTGTAGAATACATCTTCTAGAGGCATGTCTTTATCTTCGACCCAGCATATAACAAAGGTAGGGTTTAAGCATTTCTTTGTTTCAGTGTTTAAATAACATTTTAATAACCATTAAGTTCGTAGCGGTTTGTAATATCAGGATAACAGAAATTAACAACTACTACATAGTGGGTATATAATAATGCGCACATGGCAAACGTATGCACTCGCAAGTTTCGCAGGCGTACAATAAATAAATAATTGGCTCCAATCCGCGTTACTGCTCTCCGTCCATTAATACTATCACTTTATTGCTGCACTCGATATTATGTTCACTAAAACAATATTGTTACTTATATAATAGACTTGTTTTAATGTACGTAACGCACAATTCTACTGTAATACTACCTGTTATACTTGGATAATATTTTCTGTAGCACTAACATTTTTACTTAAAAGGCATTTTATATTGTAATGACTACGATATCGTGAAATTTGACTAATGCGTACGAGTGAAGACATATTGCTTTAACTGATGGACGTCTGGCTGCATTCGAATTCTCAGAGAAAAACTTTGTAAACTATCACCCTCTTCTTGAAGTACCCTTGAAGTTGAAGTTCATATGTGGTGTTCCTTTAATTTTTTTTTCTTTTTTAAGGTTTACCTGTTCGATGTAAACAGCGCCAGGCGGCCCATTTTGGTGGAGAGTTTTATAATTCAACACAACCACGCTTACCGCAAAGGTGAAGGCAAACAGAACCCCAAAAATGGTACCACTGCCGGCTGCAGTAGCGGCGCCAACGGCACCATCGAGCAACAGCCTCAGCTACCTGACAAAGTTCGACAGCTCAAGGAAATGGTAATTGTGACATTCTCAAATGTGTAATGATTAATTCTTCTTCTTCTTCCTAGAGTTATATCTGTCTAGTACCAGGGTCCGCTTGGATTGCAGAGGATGTGGCTATGAGGCGAGTTAAGATGTTCGACATCATCCCCAGAATCCCAAAATCGGTACAACCTCAAAACTAATATTACTCAGTGACATTAATCGACTCCCAATGTTTTACGTGCCTTCTGAAACACGGAGGAAGTCGGATTTTAGATAACTAGTCGTAGATTGGGTAAATATAAATCAAAGATCAAAGAGAGAGTTCAACATCTATCAACCGTTTGCAGCAAGAGTTACTTAACCTAGTGATAGACTCAAATGCCGACCACTGATTAGGCCACAACCTCCTTGTAAAAACGTAGATATGCAGTTATAACTCACCAATATGTGTATGCATGTGTGATATTAATAATTTAACGCTGAGCATAATGTGCTTAGATAGTTGTTACCCAGTTCACGGCTGCAACACGATTGACTAAATTGCTCGTTTGTCCTGGTAATTATACTCTTATGAACAACTACCCACTTTAACCTATACACTACAGTAATAATAAACTACTAGCTTTTGCGCGCGGCTTAGTCTGCGTTTCACTGGTCCGTTGGCGCAGTTGGCACTGCCCTGTCTTCCGCTCCGAAGGTTGTGGGTTTGATTCCCAAGTCTGAGTATTTATGTTTATAAGTATGTATTTATATATCTAATAAAATATTTGTTTATTAGTCGGCTGTTACCTAGGTGTTAAGGTATTTAGTTAGCTACTTTAAAAACAGATGACTGTGTTTATATGCATGTATGTTAAATTTACTCCTTTTGTTCATTTACGGTGGTTTTTAATTTTTACGTGGAACTTTAGTTCTCCTTAAGTTCCATATTTATTCCATATAATATCAGCAATTTGTACTAAATGTTCGGTAGAAATCGGGACAGCCGTTTCGCAGATTACCTGTAAAGAAATCGATGCAAAAAAAAAATATAATTGTTGCTTGTTTATTACTATTGTGTCTATATTTCTCTTTGTATAGGTTAAACGGATTTTGATAGAACATTGATAAATAAACTTTCACTGAAAAGTATGACGGTTTACAGGACTTTAACTAGAAAATAAGGGGGGATGGACATCAGCACGATCAGGAGGCTAGCTAATGCGTTGCCGGCCTTTAATGGCGAGTTTAAGTCACCGGGAATACTATGAGCTCTGGCGCTTTCGAGCTTCAGTTCTGTCAATACTTTGATCACGTGATCAATCAAAAACTGAACGGCTCTTGTTAAAAAATTAACAGTATTATAATATGACTTGTAAAATCGTAGTTTTAAAAATGGCAAAAGTGAAAATGTAAAGATTGTATAAGGATGTTAGTATACTGGACCGCGTTTCGTTTTAAACTGTTAACCAAAGGAAACGAAAAAGTATAATGTGCTCGCACTGAATATCGGAACACACACTAAGTTAAATAATATGTTAATAAAAATTGTTTCACCCATAAATTAAGTCACATGAATGGGGGAGAATGAAGATCTCTCTGATCACGTCACGTCACGCGAATTTTTACAATTCTTTAATTCGTCTCGTCCTTGTCACATTGTCGAACCTCCTCCCCCCTCCTCCGTTGGTGTGATGGCATATGTTTTGTAATTGTATGCATGTATTAAAAATAATTAAAAGAAAACAGCAGTTTCAATATGTATTTGAATCTTTTTAGTTTTGACATGTGACGTCACAAAGATCTGATCCCCTGCCCGTTGCCACTCAATATCATATTTTGGTGATACTTTACCCCGCTCCTAATATGTGGACGTAATCTAAAGATTTATGGTAAATGCCCCTAGACATTTAACCACGCATAGTGTTTTTGTGGGCAGCCCAAACACTCATAATAGAAGTGGGGTAAGCGATAGCTCAGCGACCAAAGCAACCAAGTGTAGATTTCAACCTATTTCTGGAACTTTGAGGTTTTAAATTATCTGATTTGCATTTAAGGTAAAATGAAATCTTGCATTTTGTGAAGAAAATAAAGTCAACTCGAATAACTGATTTGTCCGGTGGCGCAGTTGGCAATGACTCCGCCTTCCGCTCTGGGGTTGTGGGCTTAATTCCTGCCTCAATTCTGGGTATAAGTTTTTACACGTTTCTACAAAAAAAATTGTGTATAACAGGCGTCTGTTACCTATAATAGAAGCATTTAGTTGTCTACCTTAGGAAAAGACGTACGTGTGTCATATAGCCTATATATTGATTAATTTATTTATTTATAACCGTGATTATATGTATATCGGCTGTTGCTGACATCTGCACTAACCTGTATAAACTTACACAAATCCTTCAATTAGGAATTTAATTGGAGGTATAAAGCGCTTTGATGGCACGCTTAGCACAGTTGTATTTACTTTCCTCTAATTTCTCTTATAAGATTACAGTCCTGTAGGAGACAGGTACTAACCCTTAATTTATAGAAACCTTTAATTAACAAAACGCTCAGTGGTTTGTATTGCTACTGTTCAGAGTCTGTAATTATAAATTCAAACGTTATTCGTGCCGATCCTCTTAAAATGTTTTTACATGAAAACGTTATTTACATTTTCATCTGATAGCTCTTTATTTACCCGTAAGAAGATTGTGAAAACATATTTTATAAAAGTATGCATGAGGAACGACCACATATTTTAAATATTATAATATTTAATGTATATATAACTAGTGGATCCGGCAGACGATGTCCTGCCCGAACGTTGGTCTACTTACTATTTACTTCTATTATCCTATATCATCATACAAATAAACACTCTGCTTATTACGCGACACGCATTAAAATAATTGCCATTGCATTCATTGCTAGTGCCGAAAATAAATTCGCCATCGATATACGTAAGTGCGAGTGCGAATTACGCCCGCACAATACGCCATTGTCGAGTGCGAAACGCGAAAAAGCGAAAAATTATTTATTTATAAGCTTTTTTCATTGTGATCGAAAGCGTGGTCGAAGGTTCTTTGTGTATCGTACATACTATAATAAAGGAAAACCGTAATGACGCTTAATGTAGCGTGACGGCTTTATACTGGAAAATTATTATTTAACAGTGCTCAATGCTACATAATTCATGACTTTAACAACTAAAAGTGTCAACACATGCATATTTCCCTATATAATCTACTAAAAGATCTTGACTTGTTAAATAAGATTTATAGTAAATTCTCAATAAGAAGGCATATCTAAAGGCGAAATATTTACCCCCAAGTGGTGGATCTTCCTGTATCTGTCAGATACACTACGGGTACGCGACCCCGGAGTACCCTAGCTGCTATTGTCAGTGGCCTAACCTCGTCATTAGAGGGCCGGCAACTCGTCTGCTTGCCTCCTGATGGTGCGGATGTCCATGGGCGTAAATAGGCACTTGGCTGTCTGCTGCCTGCTCGTTTGCCCCTTGTAAAATAAAAATAATACTAGGATCATGCGGATAGCGAAGGCATCCCTCAAATCTAACAAACTGGGTCCAAGTCCCTGACAGAGCTTGGGACTCTCTGACTCTGAATCTATGACTCTGAGTCTCTGAAACTCTGATTCTGACTACTAGTCTATGACTCTATTTTAATATGACTGTGCCTCTCTGAATCGGAGTCTGAGGATCTGTCTCAGACTCTAACTCTAACTCTGAGATTCTGACCCTCTTATTTTGACTCTATATCTCTGACTATCAGACTCTGACTTTTTGACTCTCTCTCTGACTCTTACTTTCGAAGGCTCGTTAAATACCGAAGGACCCGACATCCGCACTATGAACTTATAGGATGCGAATAATTTTTGTATTATACCTCGAGGGGTATAGAAAATTAAGTTATTGACAATCGCCTATAACAACTGGGTCTACTTGCAAATATGTAAAGCAAATAGAGCAAAAGTACCAAAAATATTTGTGCGAATTAAAGTGTAAGATACTAGGACTCTTAATACGACTGCAAAATAGCATATTGTCCAAAGTTAAATATAAAAGCAATTCCAAAGCATTTCGTTGCGAGCGTCCGAGCTAAGTGTACTGTACGATCAAACAGCGCAATTACCATAGCTCAGGTTTATACTCCGCTTACTCTGCGACGGGTTTCTTCAGTTGCAAAGCCAATATAACTTTTTTACCGTTTTAATTTTTAAAAGCATATTTATATATAGACATCGACGATTTTGTGTGTATATTCTATGGGGCTCTTAGATGGTTTGCAGATAAATTGTCACTGCTGTCGGTATGTCACCTAAATTTGTTAGGTCTCTAGCTATTATTAAAAACTACTAGGCCTATTTGACTCTCGTTTGTTTTATTTTATACTATATTGTGTACACACGATCATTTCCAAACTTGGAAAGCAAACTCTCAACTCACCACGAGCAGCAGCTGGTACTTGTAGTAGGGGTACTCGCAGTTGCACTGCTTGCAGATTGGCAAAGCAAACTCTCAACTCACCCCGAGCAGCAGCCGGTACTTGTAGTTAGGGTACTCGCGGTTGCACTTCTCGCAGCGGTACAGCCCGTTCTCCTGGTCCACCAGCTTCTTGTTGCACTGTTCCTGGGGGCACGCTTTGTACACGGCGTTGTCGGCGAATGTGAAAGTGAGCGCGCCCAGGAGGCTGTAATAGTCTCCCTTGTCGCCGGCGCCCAGCCGCCGCGCCTCCGCCTCCGCGAACGTCAGCCACTCGCCGCTGCCGCCCGACTGCCCGCCCGCCCTGAAGTATACACGTGTCATTACTGTAGGTGGATTAAGTTAAATTTATTACAGTTAAAACCGGTTATTACGAAATTTAATGGACCCTATAAGCAGGGACGCTATGTCCGATAGTCGCTATATCCAATAAAACTTCGAAAACGTTGAAACGAAATGATTCATCCGGGACCACAAGATTTAGTCAGTGTTAATCCTTTTTGTCTTCATTTCGTTATAACCGATCCGACGAACGACGAATTCGTTATATAAGACTTTTGACTGTATGTACTTGAATTTAAAAGTCCTCTCCCAAATAGCATTTGATGCTTCATCAGGTTGTAACTATTATATTTAAAGAAATTATTTCGTTTACTTTACAAAATTTATTTTCTAGACTTACATCAATGAAGCATATATGTATTTTCAATTTTTATAATTAAATATTTCCTAATTTAAATTATTAACATCGATCAAAATGAAGTGTCAATCACCAATACACATTCCCATGCTCGTACAGACGCATACACGAATATGCCCAAACACGAACGCAAGGCACATGTTCGTATATATAGGTATGTTTGTTTGCGCATGTGAGTGACCGTGCGCGTGTGCATTCGTACGTACACATACGTGTGCGTTCATGCGCATTTGGGCGCATACATATTCGATCAAGATTTCGTGCATAAACACATACTCCAATCCCAGGAGGAATTAGGGCACACCCAACTCAAGCCCGTTTGCGCTCTGTAGGTCTTGAAGATGAGTCGTAAGCCGAGGGCGCCACAATAGATCTTACTGGTCGCAGTAGCGATGTTTTTTTTTTATAAAGAATATTAGGACTAATTTTTAGGGTTTCACCTTAATAATTTAATGTATTAATAATGCATATTTTATAAAAATATTAAAATTTGCGCACTCTCCTCTATATGAACTAAAATTATGCCAAATTTCATACTCCTCCGTCTGCGGATGTTTCGTAAAATGGCACCGCAAGTTTTCGCTTCACTTATTAAAGTCAAATTCAAATTCAAATGATATTTTATTCAAGTAGACTTTTACAAACTCTTTTGAATCGTCAAATATTTTAAAAGGTACCACTGATTCGGAAGAGTCGATACACGAGAAGAATCAGCAAGGAACTCGTTAGCCACTCCTTTAAAAATAGTACTTACAGAAATTAGTTTTTCACATTTTTGCATGTTAACTATCAAGTACAAAGCTGGAGCGACTCAACTCCAAGCAGTGGTACCATAATAGATTTCCTTTAAATTGACTTATTATCATTACTAGTGACCGCCGACTGGTCGGAACTTGCGTACTATGCCTATTATAGGCTATATAAAAAGAATAATTTATTGTACAACGGCATTTTTATGTTTGGCAATTAATTTACATACACTCGTCACGACTACGCTTTGACATAGTCGTATAGAAAATGGTATAGATGTGTGTGTAAATAGTTTGGCATAGGTGTGCGTGAGGTTTTATTTTAATGGTAATTTAATGTATTAATAATGCATATTTTATAAAAATATTGGCGTTCGCACACACACACTTTTTTCATATAAACTATTATTGTGCCGAATTTTACAATCCACCGTCCCCCTTCAATTTTCGGAAAATGTTACCGAAAGTTTTGGCTTCTCGTATTTATTAAAGATTATTTTGAATCATGATTACGTTCTTCATTTCAAAGTTTTCCATTTTAACACGCCCTTAAATCTTTTTAAAGCTTTATAAAATGCTACACTATCTAATCATATTCTCTAAGTTGAATCGGCTTAGAATTACTAGAGCCGGCAATTATTGCTACAGATTTACGTTGTATATATAATATAATAATGTACAGTTAACAAAAAAAAAAGATAATGTAGTAAACAAAAAATATTATTTTTTTAATGACCGGCGCCGCATTTTCGAGTCTTCTGGTAGTGATAGTCTATGGACATTGGTAATTACTCAGGTTGCTCAGTTTGCTATTTATCATATAAAAATATAGCATTCAAAGTCTCGATGGCTTAACAGTAGAAGGAAAGTCTGAAATTTCTAAGGTACACATTTTGAAACCTGACCCCTATGTTTTCTTTATATTACAAGGGGCAAATGGGTGGTTGAACTAAGTAATTACTGATACCCGTGAATATAGCACCAACAGGAAGCACCCAGAAGCGTTGCCAGCTATTAAAAATCAGTTAACTCTAACGGGAACTTTCAAAAACCGAACGAAACATATAAAAAATAACATGTTACATTTTTTTCTTGCTATCTGTACATTCTGTTTAACCATAAAATGTATTGATAATATAATAAGCGACTTACCGGAGCCACTGGCAAATAGGAAGTCCCTCTGTAGGGAGGACGTCTTCAGGTAGGGGTAAAACAGCTTGACGCCGTGCCGGAACCTGGCGCCGCGACTGCCACAAATAAAAACACGACCTTAATTCACTTTACTAAGGTTAAATTTATGTTTATATAACATAATTATTGCCTATAGAAATAACATGGATTTGTGGAATTTATTTACAAATATACAGAGTATTCTTTAATCAGTGGTCCTTATTTGAGTCGATCGTTATTTAAGCATTCGTTATTTTTTTTTCAAATATCGAACCGGTAAGCAGTTTTTTTTTCAAATATCGAACCTTCGTTTTCGGAATGTTACTGAGAGACAGTGGCACTGTAGAGATTGTCCGGTGCTGAAGTTTTATCATCTTAACTCACACTACAGCCATTTTTTTTTTTGCAATTTAAGCAGACCCTGGTACTAGACCGGGATAACGCTAGGTAGAAGTAAACAAAAATACCAACTTACACTGGAAAGATACTTATGAATAATGTATAATTACTTATTGTTATGAAAGAAAATCGTCTAAAATAGGCAAAGCTTCAGATAATTTAGATGATTCCAATCTAAATAGAAAATAAGAGACGTCTATTTTCTTTAAAAATGTTATGTCTTTAAATACTTTAAAGATGAAAACATCTTCGACGAAAAAAGTTGCCGCCATTACGATGTCTGGCACTCGGATTAGCGATCTCACTAAGATAATATTTTTATCAAAGAATAGTGGTAAAAACATTTGAGATTACCGATGAGTATTTGTATACATTCGACGAAATTTTTAAAATCAAAAAAATATCCATTCATGCTTTCAGATTTTTATATTCCACCAAAGGTTCTTTATCTTAAGCATTGATTTCTTGACCGTAACGCACAACGCTTATCGCTGGATTGTGCGTTACGATCAGTAGACCAACGCTTAACGCACAACGCTGCGATAAGCGTGACGTCGCAGCGGACCGCGCTTGCCTTTCACCGCTGACATAGACAGCGACGATGCAAAGAGACCATTAGACTAGACAAGACTAGACCTAGACGTTATTTTTACAATAATGTGTCCGACATCGCATGCCGCACAACGCAGCGTTGTGCGTTACGATCAAGAGACCAAATCTTTATGTGAAAAATATTTCACACCACTATGTATTTCTTAGGGGCCCTAAAATGACAAGTATAGTCAATAGAGGGGCTTTTAAGCTATATGGGGGCTTTGAGCCGTATAAGAGTATATTATTTAATCACATATTTATCTCTCATAGGCTAGATACACAGGCATCGAGATTTACTTATACTTATGTGAGCCGTTTAACACTTTGTCATCTGAGGAAGTGGATTGCACAGATCATAGAAATTACTTATGAGTTTTGGTAGATTGTGTCACTATTCTAATGTTCATTTTACCCCTACTCTATGAGTAGTTAGTTTAAATAGACGTAGAGCATTTTTCGTAGTTCTGTCTGCGTTTACAAAGATTCTTGTTCTTATTCTGGTTTTCGTTTACAATAAAAGATCGAGAAAGAACGCTATAATTCTATCTCTAGCTCTGTGTTTGTTAGGTCTAAACTCACCTAAAAAGGAAGCCACTCGACACAAAATATTGTCCCCTATTTGTCCTAAAAATTTGGTTGATTAGTCCTCTGTTAACACCTGTACCGCTACGTAAAAGAGGTCAAGCATTAATAAAGTCGGTATAACGAATGTGCAGGTCAAATGCCACTAGCCTTATACGTAAAGGGTTATAAAGCAGTAGTTAGTTTAAGATGGGTGAATAATCTGTACACATTACTTATAAATCAAATTGAAGTGTATGTTTGTATCGCTGAAATTAAATTATTGTACTAAAGGTATACGACGAAATACATTAACAGTGACAAAAACACAAATTAAAATGATTTTTCTGTCTATTACAATGCGTTGTCTGTCTGTTTGTTATGAGTAATCTCCGAAACGGCTGGGCCGATTTTGATGGAACGCTCACTGTCAAATAGCTGATATAACAAGTAATAACGTAGTTTATTTTTAGCAAATTAATATAATTTCAGCTCTAAACAATTACAACAATTCAAATTTAAGAAAACCATTAAATTTAACGCAAACGAATAGTCCTTATATAATTAATTAATTATTTAATAAACATTTATTAAATAAATATATGGACTATTTGGCTTCCTAAGGTAGACAACTAAATGCCTGTGGTATTAGGCAACAGCCGCCTGACTCAAATATTGTTTTTATAAATATATAAATACAAACACATAGTTAAAACATCCAGACTCGAGGCGAGAATCGAACCCACTACCTCGGAGTGAACGGTAAGGTTGCTAACGGAATCATAAATAACGTCACACGTAGGGTGTCACGGGTAGGGTATTACCAAATTTTGACAGTATGTGACAATGGTCAAGGGTTCAAAAGCATTGTGACGTCACATGCCAAAATTTTAAAAATTGAAAAAATAGTTGACCTGCATTTTTCTTGTAATTTGTTATAATGCATGAATCAAATTGAAAAATATGTGATGTCACATCATGGGGGAAAGGGTTTCGAAAATGTGACAGCCTGTGATAAGGACGGGGGAGTCAAGAATCGATAATACGTGTGACGAATGACCCTTAAATGTCCAGTCAAACGAAGTCGCGGTTTACAGCTAGTTTGTTTATATTACTCAAGAGGCTGCGTGGGTTCGAGGCAAGAGTCGCGTGCGCAGCCTACGCGCACAGGCTTTATTTTTCAACTTAGTTCGCCTGTCGAAATTAAACGCTGGCGCCAGTCCCGAGCTTATCTATTCTTTATTAAAGGCTCTAATGGCCTGTATATCTTTCTTCTATTTTTCATATTAATTGACACATGATTATGTACAGATACACAGATTTCCAAAGTATAATCTAAATTGGCTGTTATTTATACGGCACGCAAAATTATTGCGGCATATAAAGTATTCTTTTAAACAGTAGTTTTGTGAACGCACAAAATAAATTGTTAAGCTTTAAGAAAATTAATATTAAATAAAGATGATCTAAATATTATTCTCGATCTCGAACTTTGCGCTTAGCAACATTCATTTTCGTTTACGTAGTTTACTAGAGGACGAAGCAGACGTCGTCCTGTCCAACGTTGGGTTCCTTACTATTTACGACATTCTAGTACCCTTTAATATTATTCATGTTCCCTTTCCTAACATTTTCGAAATTTACCCGTCACAAACAAACTGACATGTTTAAGTATACAAACCTTGTCTTAACAATAATGAACACAAATAATTTACCAATTTAATACAGTCGTTCGGAAGTCATTGCGCTTATATACATTTTGGAAATCCATTTTTATTTATAGTAATATACAATTGATACTACTAACGCCATCTAGAACTGTACACGAAATTGCGTCGAAGCTACGGGTCCGCAGAGATTCTTTCCTCGAAGCCAGTTAGCTAGATGAAATCTTCCGCGCGAGGACGGTACGCTCGGCAAAAAATTATTGCCATCTGCTTGTTCATAGAGTAAACTCATGTAGCGATGAATGCCTGTTCCGCGAGGTGGCGTTGGTGGTTTATAACCTATAAAAAGTATCTATATATTAATTTACTTAAAGCTAAAACTTTCCGTACAATTTTATGAAAATACGCGGACGGAAGAGTTTTTTTTTATTTATTTAAGGTATCAACAGGCTGCAATACAATTTGGACTTAAAATAAATTATAGATACTACGCTAAATTATAGACCCATTTATAGGTTTCGAAAATAAACTTGAAGTAACTAGGTTAGAGAATCAGTTTGTAATAAATTTAGAGACAAAAGAGGCTACAAAGTGAAAAAAAAGGGTATGAAATTTGGCACAATTATAATTTGTAAATTATAGTTTATATAAAGGAGGGTGTGAGAATGCTAGTATTCTAATAAAATATGCATTATTAATACATTAAATGAGTACAATAAAACCCCAAGCACACAGATGCCAAACGATTTACACATACATGTATACATTTTATTGTCATGTATTTATATTCAATCAACATTGATCTTGTCTTCTTTTGATTGATGGCTTGCATCAACATTGATACAAAATG
>JANCMC010049048.1:1277285-1335736 GCA_024363005.1 Charaxes varanes | reverse complement strand
GTCATGTATTTATATTCAATCAACATTGATCTTGTCTTCTTTTGATTGATGGCTTGCATCAACATTGATACAAAATGCAGTACGTTTGCAACACGTTGTTTGTTATGGAGAAGACACGCGTGTTTTGCAAACATCCGCAAATTGCACTTTCTAAAGAAAATGAAATTTAAAAAAATAGTCTAATTTTATTGGAAGTTATTGATTCTAAATAGCAACAGCGTTTCTAAATAGCATTGAGTTGATACAAGGAAAAAAGTAATGTATAAAGCTAGCTACTTAATACCTACAGACGGATTTTGTAAAAGAAAAACTTATTTGAAAATAATAAAATTCGGTAATTTATCTTCGGCCAGGACCAAATTGATAATTGTTGGCATTTTTTTAAATTTTCTACCGACTTCATAAAAGGAGGAGGCTCTCAATTAGAATGCTTTTTTTTTTTCAATTTTCTCTCTGAAAACTTTGGACTGGGAGAAGCGATTGTGATTAATTCTTTTTTATTAGAAGGCTGTGGCTTACCGTGTGGCATTTCAATTTGTGCTAGATCTGATAATTTGAACTCGTTTTTTTTATATACAGTATATTATAAAACTTTGAAATATTTTATTATACATCGGGCTTTCAGGCAGAACTCTAAAATTACCTCTATAATCGATTCCTACTGTTTTAATACTTTCCTTTGCCTTCAGCGCCAGTCCCTGAAATAAATATTTTAGATTTGTGGTAGAGCTAAAACATAAACTTGAAGGACTAAAGATTAAATTCGAACTAGTCTTGCAAAGAAGGATCTTCAATGATCAATTATCCCAAAGTCACTTAATCTCTTATTATTCCTCAAAACTCATGAACATCGTTGAATTTATGAGTGACCGTTGTTGGTACAAAAAAAAAATTGCCTGTCCGTAAGGTCGGTTTACGAACGATAATTGTAGGTGACGTTTTATTTTAGGAAATGTTTTAGGCGTTTGTGTCTATCGCTAGTTTAGCGCTCTCACTTGTACGTTCGGTGCAGGCGGAACGTGACAATGATTCATGCTTTTTCGCGCGTGCTGCCGGCGTTCATTCTTTATATAACCACTCAAAAATGCAATAGTGCTTGTTATCAATAAAAATATTACTTACGGGTATATTGGATTTCAACATGTGTAAGAAAAATTCTCCTTCGATTCGGGGTGGTGCGTCTGGATCAACCATTACAATAGTATAGAACTTTTTCTAAAGAAAATGACAAATATTAATTACAATGAGACAAATAAAAATGAGAATAATTGCATAAGATCAGCTTCAAATACTAGATTCTTGTCATATTTTAATTTATTCATCCGACTACCGTTGCCAAAATCTACAGTTGTGACGTTCATACATTTCTAGAAAAAACCACCGCCTTGCACATTTGAATAGCAAAATTTCCGTCATTTAGATGGAAATTCTCCATCTCTGTCCAACTTTTTATTTATACGTTTTCATGGTTGTCCTAAGAAAAATCTGGAAGTAAGAGAGATGTAGCGCCACTCGCCGCTAGATGTACCGCCCATTTCAAAATGAAGAGTTGACTGCAACAGTCAACTACCCGCATTTTTGCTAAAAATAGTGTCGATGATAACCATCTCAAAGTACTTTCTGGAATACCTGAGGGTCTAGCGAGAACATTCTCGATAGTTTTACTTACTGTTACGTTCGAAACAAAACGTCAAATAAAAGTTCGTGCTTCCATTTTACACGACTAACGTATTAATAACGTCGAGGATTCAATACGTATAAGTTCTCATTTTATTCTTGCAAGCAGTATTTAGCAACTATGTTGTGTAAAACGGTAGCATTGATGGTTCGTTGAGTCTCTGTTTCGAACGTAAAAGTAAGTAAAACTATCGATAATGTTCGTGGTAGACCCTCTGTATCTATGTTGGATAACTGCTGAAATTAACGAAAACAAATAACATGAGAAGGTCGTGGCCTTATCAGTCCTCCTCCGTGTTTCGGAAGGCACGGAAAACAGTGGGACCCGATGAATGTCACTTTGTGATATTAGTCGTAAGGTTGTAGAGATATTTCAACCCGGGCTTCTAACAGGTTTAACGTTATTTGTCCAAGTAATCGTAAATTTTCATAATGCAGAAGCCAGATAAGGACCATATTTTATAGGTTATTGTTTGATGTGAGGAATGTCGAACGAGAATAACCTCTTATACTAGACGAAATAATTGCAGGTCCACATTTTTGTTTCTTCTTAATAACAAGGAGCAAACGAGGGAGTTATTAAATTGAAGGATGACTTAGATCTATTTAAAAAGCTGGAAATAGCCTTATATTATATAGAGACAGTTATAAAGATGCAAGAGTTTGCTCTCAATAACAATTTAAAAAAATGATATAAAAGGGTCTAGTTTATCTTTGTTATAATGGTGCTCGCCTCGCAAAGGACAAAACTCAGTATGCGAAGCTGACTGCCAACCTTCGTTGATCGGAGAGGCATCCAAAGAAGAAGCAGATAATGGTGCTATATCTTTATGGTCCATAAGGTTCTTAATAGCATAAAGTACCAGATGGGTCATTATAATTTCGTAAGAATTACAGACACCTAAGATGTCAGTTAAGACTAATTGTTTCTCACGCAAGGTGTAAAAGGCGTTACTAAAATGGAAAACCGTAATTTATTCGTATCGCTTATTAAGACATAAATCTAGTATATTTGTTGGGCGCATTTTCATAAAATCACCATTAAATATCAAATGTTCTACTAATAGCGGTATCGATTGCCAAAGACCTCCGAGGCGATTACCAAAAACTCATTTCATCTGTCGTTTGTATCGATTTATATCACGAAACAGAATTGATTCACGTGTCCCAGTTGGATCGTGTTAATTTACTTTGTTATTTATTACTACATCTATGATATTTAAAGTAAGAGCCAAATATAAGTCTTATTTATGCACAATGTATAGAAATGAGTAAGCTGATTTCTTGAAGTTCCCTAATTCGTATTGGTTCGGAGATGGCAACTGCTTCGACAGCGATGTGCAAGACAGAAAATTCTTGGCAAAGTGTACGATATTGGATTTGCATTATATAATAGGATTGATTCTCTTGTCTTAGTTATATATAAATAAATATATAAGGATTATATGACACACGGGGGTCTGTCCCTAAGGTAGACAACTTAATGCCTGTGTTAGAGGAACACAAATATATATTTTTTGTAGAAATATATAAACATATACATATAGACAATACACCCAGACTCGAGTCGGGAATCGAACCCATAACTCCCGAAGCAGAAGACAAAGTCTCTGCCACTGCGCCAAGGGGCCAGCCAAAGCCAGTTATATAATATTAATTTGAGATATTCTCAAACTTCAAAAACTTCAAAAAGACAACCCATTTTCAACCGACTTCAATACAGGAGGAGGTTCTACATTCGACTGAATTTTTTTTATATGTCATCCTTTTTTATTTAAAAGCTGATCCTTTCCGTGTGGTCGCATTTCAATTTGATCCAGTTCTGAAAATTTAAAGTCTTTTTTTTATCTAAATTCTAATCATCTAGTATATGTATATATCTTTTCCGATATTACCAAATTTTAATTTAGAAATATTATTTTAAGAGATTTTGAACAATCTCAAAAATTCATTTTATTGTCCCTTACAGTGTTCATTCTAGAAAGTGTAAATCTGAAGAGCTATAAAAATACCTACCAGTCACAACAGTCGCAGCGAGAGCAACTTAACCTAGCGATCGACTCAAATGCCGACCACTGATTAGGCAACGGCCTCCTCACTTTCTTGGTCTACTATACTACATTTTTGTTTCCAAGTTTTTGATTATAATTCGTAGTATCTTTTATTGTTTCAACGATAAATAAATTATAATACCATAAAATAAGGAAAAGGGGTAGAAATGCCATTCTAATTATGTGTAAAGTTTTCTTCAGTTCTTGTAAAGATAAACTGTAGTTTTATTATAAAAGTCGGCAACGGACCCAGCAGACGTTGTCCTGCTCGAACATTGGGTAACTTACTACATATTTACTACATTCTATAATATTGTCCCATTCCCGTTCCATAGTGGTTCACTATTTTGGCGTTAATGGCTTAAATTTGAAAGGTAGATGTATGTCGTCACGGGCTTTTTTTGGTGAACTATTTAAGACAAACATTTCCTTCATACACTAGGTACTTTAATGGTTTTTGCAGCGCACGCCATATTGGACCACAGATGGTGAAATTTTCTGCTACTTACTTGACATTTATCGCTATATTTAGGACAATTCCCACAATATATTTATAATTTATAGCCTATGTGTCATTCTGATATATAAACTATTCTTGCAGATTCGATCCTATATCAATTTAAAAAAAAATAACCAGTTACAAAATAACGTTTTAACAATAATTTAACCAAAAAGAAATTAATTAAACTATGCAGGTAGAAAAATGTCACAAACACAAACTAATTATCCCGTCAGCGACTTGAGACGATTTATCACGAATGATTGATTAAGAATGATTGTTTTGGACAGATTGTTTAATAATGATCGTTTAACACTGATCACGATTTTAAATATGAATTGACTTCTATATTATAACTTGCTCATGCGCAGTTTACATATCATGCATTGCGCACGCGCGACCGGCAGCTACTCTAACACTGTATTAATTTAAAGTTTTATTGAAATCGATTCAGTATTTTTTCAGTAAAAGAGGGCCAAACATACATTCAGACATCCATGCATCAAAGTGTATACTTTCGCGTCTATATAGTACAGTAATACGTTAACAACGCTATAAATACACAAAGAAGGAACTTTACATTTGTATAAATTTATTCAGTTAAGGTACTTACCCATTATAGAAGCGTAAATTGGCACAATAGAGGCCATGGAATATACCTGAAGTCAAAATTTATTCGGTTGTAAACTGAAGTATTTAAAATAAGAGTGAATTTTGTGATTTTATTACTAAAAATATTTTATTACTAAATTTATTTTATTACTAAAGACCAGCCTAGTTATAAAGCCTTCTAGTAGACTTCGTAAAATTAACTCCACATTTTTTGCAACAAGCAACCCCTATGATACTTGGGAGAATTTTGTAAAATATGTATGACATTTATAAGCGCTTTTTTTTTAATTAGAGGTAGCGCCACGCTTGCAGTCCTTTTGGTCTGCAGCCGAATTGGTCGTCCAGGTACCAGTGCCTCTTTCTCTTATGAGATCGGCGACATGTGAAGCCAATGAGGTCACGTCAACTGATGGTATTGTTGTCGCGTTTCATTCGGCTTGTGAGAGTACCTACAGTCATTACATTATTAGATACGGAACTAATTTCAGAGCCACGGTATCTCAATGGGTAGAGGGGCAGGTTAACTGTTTATATTAACCATATTTTTCGGTCCACAGAGAAGCTATGGCCCTCGGCTCAAGACGACAGTGTGGTAATTGGATGGTTTTGTGTTATCAAAGCCATATTCCAAATAAACGATATAAGGAAGTTTAGAGAGAACGATCTATTTAACGCACAAGATTACTTGGAGGTATTTATACTATTTTTTTTTTCTATGTAACTAGCTGTGACGCGCGACTTCGTCCGCGTGGGCCACCCTTGTCATTTAGAAGTATGAAAAATAGATAGTAGTCGATTCTCAGACTGAAAATGCATATAAAATGTCATAAAAATCGGTCAAGCCGTTTTAGAGGAGTATTGTAACTAACATTGTCACACAGGAATTTAATATATAAAATTGTCATGTGTAATAATATATTAATGATATACACAAAATAAAGGCAAGAAATAATTCATGACAATAATTAAATGCAATTAAAGTTAAGTAAGACTTTGAATGAATACAATTTCTCCCAGTGGCCTAAACTCAAAAAAAAATGTATATTTTGAAGTGAAATCCTGCTACAATATGTCTGTAAAATGGCTTTTTTGAAGAAAAAAAGAACAGTTCACATAACAAGCTTATAAAATATAAGCCATTTTGAGAATTCTAAAGGATGGATTTAAGAATTCTAGATAGATAGTGTTAGAATATTAATTTCTAATTGTTGTGGGACATTTTTAGGTTTGAATGCATGTCCGTTGTATTAGTCGCTTTGGGACTTGAAAAAATGCCGGCAACCCAATCACACCAAAGCCTATATTCGTGGTCGATACCTGTTATAATCTTTATAAATTTTATTTCAATCATGGCACTAATGACTTGGTTGCCTTAGCGGGAAAGGAGTGGATTAGCTTAGTAGGAATGCGCCCAGAAGCGTTGGTAACGGTGACGGTGTTTTGAGTTCAATGGTTAATTCCCCATCTCAAAAATGCCCAAAGAAATTTTCACCATAAAAGTGGTACTGAAAGGTACATTACAATTTTAGCTGTATCAACTATGCGTTCACTACATAGAACAGACGACAACCGAACACAACATACAAAACGCAGTGATGGAGTGTCTCTCTGTGTTGCTTTCACAAGCCAAGGATGAGTACAGGCGGGCCTTGTTGGAAAGGTCACCGAGGATTGTGTGTCTCGATGAGAGGAAGAGCGAGAAGGGACATCGGAGAAATATTAGTAAGTGTCCTTTTAACCTCCGACATTAGTAGGTGCCATTTTAACGTCCGACATTAGTAAGTGTCTTTTTAAAACGCCGATATTACTAAATGTCTTTTTAACGTCCGACATTAGTAAGGGCCGTTTTAACCTCCGTCATAGTAAGTGCCACTTTAACCCCGACATTGGAGAAATATTAGTAAGTGTCCTTTTAACCTCCGACATTAATAAATGTGTTTTTAACCTCCGACATTAGTAAGTGTCTTTTTAACCTCCGACATTAATAAATGTGTTTTTAACCTCCGACATTAGTAAGTGTCTTTTTAAGTATATTACAAGAAATCATTTCTCTTTATGATTTTGGTCGATTTGAGCTTTTGTATAAGTATAGCAAACTTATTTTTCCAAACTGTATTTCTCATATTTTAGGTGGTTACCTAAAACATGAGCTTTAACATCATCGAATTCAATGTGGAGTAAGTCAAGAAGTTTACTTAGTTATTTATGAGTCTATAGTATTATTTTTTAAGAATTGGCAGTAATGTCTGGAAGTAGGTTTCACCTTGACTTCAATATTTAGAAAAATAAAAACAGCCAATACAACATCATTGTTACGATTTTTCTCATGAATACGGTTAATATTATTTACAGTTAGATTATTTTAATGAGTAAAGAAACGTTTGAATTCCCACATTATATAATCCCTTGTATTATCAAATTTTAACAAAGATCTATTTATATTTTTGTCCAGGGAGGGGATGGATCTTCCTCTTTATCTGTCCGATAACTGTTCCGTAAACTAAGAAAATTGAAGGCTAGGTAGCTGAACTTGGCTAAACTAGTTTAAACATGGTTATTTGAAACTGTATTTATTACAAAATATATATAAAACTACTAAAGACGTTCGCGAATAGTATCGTCTAGCTGTTTCCTGTAAAGTGGAAGCACTTCCGCTTTCGGAAAGGTCAACATCACTAACGGGAAATATCGTAATGCTCTACATCTTTAAAAATCTGCAAGGTTATGCTGTTAAGTAGCCCTCCACGATGCGAATTCGTCACCGGCACGCCTCATGATGCAACCGCCGAAATGGTCAGCGGAGGTCATTTCTCTTTGGCCAACTTACGACTGCACGGCTTCCAACTGAGCTGACATAACAGCGGGCGGGGGACGGAAACATCCACAAACTGTATGTAAAAGTACACAACTCCCCGTGGTTTTAAATACTGTTAATATCGATTTGTTACTACGTCTTTAAGTAAATTTAAATTTTGCCATGTTTTTAATTCTCAAGCGTAAACGGAATGCATATGTAAACCACAAAAACGATTTAACCCTAAGGCAAACGGAAAGAACATAAAAGAGTTTACATAATTTTGGTTAATTATTGATTTGATTCTCCAAAGCTCATCATTACAGTCATATAAATCACTTAAATCATCATCGCAGCCTGATCGTTCAAAAATGCCGAGGACATAGTAGTTGTGATTTAGAAAATCAACGTGTATTATACCTATTGGGGATACCACGTAAACAAAACGCGCCTCCCGACTCTACCTCGTAGGTGGTGGGGAAAGGAGTAAATAATTATTTAATAACAATATTGCATTATAAATACTTAAAAAGATTATTTAAAAAATGTAGCAAATGATTAATATTAATATATAGTTATGGAAATTTAACAATAGTATTCGTTTCCCAGTGCTCTAAAAACTTAATTAATGAATATAACTGATTCTTAAATTTTCATGGGTTTTCTCATATAACTTATTTATTTTTCGTTCTACGATGAAAAGTTACTTGACAAAAGTTATAGATTTATATTTGCAACAAATAATGTTAGCAAATGTTTTTTGTGAGACCTATAGTTCGTCTGATAAACCATAAAAACCATTTGAACTCCTTTTTAGCCTACCTTAATTGTGCTCCATATCGCGTTGTATTCCGACTGACAGTTGTCATTAAATCTTTTTTAATATTAAAAACTTTAACTGACCAGATGCTATCTACATTACATCCCTTACCAACTAACCTTCCCCTACAGAAACTTAACTACAGAACGTAACCACACATGATATAATTTTAAGGAAATTTGGTAAAAAATAAAATACCTATTTTTACTGTACTGACAACCCTCCTTAAGTATTCTAAGTATATCACAAGTCACCTGTATATTTAAAAAAATATTGTGTATCAGTCGACTGTTACATATCTTATAATCACCCATCCGTGTTCCACTTTTGAGCAAGGACCTCTCCCAATTTATTCCATCTATATCACTGTCTTAAGTCTCTTCCGATGAGGTATTTGTCAAGCTGTTTGATCGAACCGTTGTATACCGTTCAAAAAGTTGGTTGAACGGCGCTGTTTAGTAAAGAGGCTAGGCCAGGGGTGGGCAACCTTTTGAGTTGGAGAAGTCAAAAATTACAATTTACAAAATTTTATAGTTTTTAAAGAGCCACGAATATTTTTCGTGCCAACAATAAATAGTAGGTACATTTTTTTATCTAAAAAACTTAATACTTGCATTAATTGTTTTTTAATAAAAAAGAAATCTATTTATTCATAAGTAAGTAGTGTTTTTTCACAGCAAATTAGATAATATATATGTATATTATTAGGTAATCACTTGTAAGCGATTATTTGCGTATGGAACTAAAGAGCCCTACCTTCACATCCTAAGAGCCGAATGTCGATCGCGAGCCGCATGTTGCTGACCCCTGGGCCAGACTGTTAATTGAATGACTAATTAGGCTATCTGCCTGCAACATATATAAATAGGTATAGATGGAATTAAAGACATCAGTCATACGGTCTTAAAATATTCAATTCCTAAATTAAGACATACAAAATTACTCATTTACAGAAATGAAAGCTAATATTATATGCTAGCTTACTAAATATATGTTTTGTTACAGTTTCAAGACACACAGACGACGCGCTATCAGCTCTCATGAACGAGGAGCTTATCACGGATGTAGATATAAGTAGAGGTATATTACGATTAATTTCTCTATATATCTTATATTTTGTTAGATATAAAAATCTACTGTATATATAAGCCTTTTTTTACTCCACTCCTCCTGCAGGGATGGGCTAATTTGGACGAAATTTTGTGTGTATATTCCAAGGGGCCTCAAAATGGCAAATGACTTCAAAAAAAAGAATATGGTAGCTAGGCATCAGTAGGTAGTCATTATAAAGCAATCTGCATACAAAATTGCATCTAAATTTAAAGTAATTCTTACTTTTTTAATTTTCCTCTGCAAAACTAATAATAATAAAAAAACTGTATGAAGACATTGGAAATACTACTGTTACCTATATTTTCTTGAATTAATAAAGACATTTTTCTATTATTATTGCCATTGGTGGGATTTACAGAGAGTTGGTGGTGGCCCGGAACGCGGCAACACGTATGCGTGGTTCGACACAGCGCGCTCACGGACGACTACGGGAACTTCCTCGATACGCGCCACCACTGCGACTGCCACAGCTCATGCTTTTATTATAATTTTTTTTATAGTTATGCCTATTATAATTGGAGCCCCCTTAGGGCAGTGGCAGTGACATTGTCTTCTGCTCTGGGGATTGTTGTTTCGATTCCCGCCTCGAGTTTGGGTGTGTTATCTATATGTATAAGTTTATATATTTCAATTTTTTTTTTATTAGGAATATATAAATATATACGTTGTATAATTTGTGTATAACAGGCTTTTGTTATCTATAGAACTGGCATTAAGTTGTCTATCTTATGCCGGAGCCCGACGTACATAGCTCAAAAGTGTTAGTATTTTTTTGTCCTTGAAGTCTACAAAGTTCTTCAAAACTTTGTGTAGTTACGCAAGTTCCTAAATGATCATTTAAATGAAGCTATGTCTGGCTCCGGCATTAGAAATAGACGTCCATGTGGCGTATAGTCCCTATATATTTAGTGTTACCTTGATCTAGTGACAGGGATATATATAAAAATTAATCGTTGTCCGTCAGTCTCACTAAAACTCCGAAACAGTTAATTGCTGTATGTCTGAATTCGGTTTGTGAAAACAAACAGAATTCAGAAAGAAATTTCATTCCCTTTGTCTCTGGGAAGTTTTAAAATTAAAAGAAAGGAAAAGTCTTAAGATGAAGTTTGTACTAAAACTTTTGACTGACATGGCAAGCAAAGTTATTATTTCCAGTGTCAAGATTTATTGAAGACATAAAGGAGATTGGTCAAACGGGTAACAACGTCTGTCGGGTCCGCAAGTTATATCTTCTTCTTCCTAGCGTTTTCCCAGTTAAATACCAGGGTCCGCTTAGATTGCAGAAGATGTGCGGCGAGTTAAGATAACTAATTGCCATCTGACGCCATCCTCGGAACCCCCACGATTTCTACAACCTAACAACTAATATCACAAAGTGATATTAATCGAGTCCCACTGTTTTACATGCCTTCTGAAACATGGAGGAGGACCAAATATAAACCAGTGCTAGATTGGGTCACCCATCAATCGCCCACTCGCAGCAAGAGCAACTTAACCTAGCGATCGACTCAAATGCCGACCATAGATTAGGCCACGACCTCCTCAAGTTGTATATAACGTGGCTATTACCTGGAGCTGAAGGTCTCCGCGAGCGCCAGCCGTATGATCAGACAGGCCAGCACCTTCTGGCCCGCGCTGCACCGCCCGCGCATGTCGATCTCGACGCCATTCTTACACTGCACCACTCTGAAAATATTAATTATCTCCTGATAAGTGGCCAAGAGCGTGTCAACATAATTTAATATAAAGGTTCCGTATCCGATACACTATAAAGTTATTTGTTAAATAACCGATGTCCTATTTCAAAATAATTTTTATACAAAAAAAATAGTTTTTAGAACGTTCTATCAGCGTGGCCAATTTTAAGACTCTAGCGAATAAATTATAAGGGTACTTCGTAGTTCTACTACAGAATCCTAAAAACATCAAAAAAACTGAGTCAGTATTGTCAAATAATACAGAATGTAATAGTATTGAATTTTCTACACTCGCACTACTATTTTTTTGTTACTGTTTTATCTAATTCCTTCCATGCATAGTTACTAATTCGTCAGAGCTATAGGCCTGAAAAACATTGTACGTAATAAAATACTAGCTGTACCCGCGATTTCGTCCGCGTAAAATTAGGTACAAGAAAATATACTCAACTTTTGCGTTGATATATAACCTATATCCTTTCTCGATAAATAGGCTAGCTGACAGAGGAAGATTTTTTCAATTTGAACCAGTAATTCTTGAAATTAGCGCGTTAAAGCATGCAAACAAACAAACTCTTCAGCTTTATATAATAGTATAGATCAGTCTTTGTCACAGGTTTTCACATTTTCGAAACCTTATCACTTAGGAGTATGAAAAATTTCATGAAAATCGGTAGAGCTGTTTCGGAGGAGGTTGGCAACGCACCCCGTGACACGAGAATTTTATATATTAGATTATAAATAATGAAAAAAAGAGCAGTTTAAGTTTTTTTTTAAAACTTCATTTTAGACATGTGACGTTACAGACCCTTCTAACCCCCCTGTCCGTTGACAAACAATGTCCCATTTTGGCGACACTCTTAACGAGTGAATTAATTTGTGAGTGCCCCCTTATTATTTCGTCCTGTCCTTTAATAATAATCAATTTCACAGAATTTTGACTGTGGCACTAATTTTGAAGGTGCTATTTTATCTCCTTGGTTTCTCAAATAACTATTTCTATATTCCACATTCAACAGAACGTTCTGTATTCATCAGGCATTACTTTCCCGCGCACTTTACGGCTTTCGGTCCATCCTTGAACCGTTGATATAGAGGCTTCAATATTAAAAATCTAGTACACTACAAAGTCATTTTAATGATTTTTTTTTTATGTTACAAGGGGCAAACGAGCAGGCAGCAGGCACCTAAGTGCCTACCGACGCCCATGGACATCACGACTAGAAGGCTAGCAGATTACTTACTTCATATCCTTTGGCGAGCCGAGCCACATGACAGGACAGAGCAGCAGTCCAATCAGAATCATCCACACGCAGTAAGTTACTCCAACTTCACCGCCAGTTATCTTCCACCAGAACAACTGCATACTCTGTGACGCTATGGAAAAATCATTTTATTTATTTTTTTCCTTTCACAAGCATCTTTACAGAATACTTAATCCTAAATCTTTTTTTTTTTAAAGAATATTAGAAATACTTTTTAGGTATGTCTAATATTCCCTTTTCCCCTCCTACTAAGCTTAAATTAAAAGCTTGTATTAGAAGTGGTTAGGACAATACTCCAGCGGCGGTGGGGTTTGAACCGGATACCTTGGGGAACTCAATCCATACCTTATACCGTTGAGCTATTGAGGCTCTGAATTCAATGTGTTGCTGCATATATAATAATCAAATAAAACTTAAAAATAATATATAACAGACATTTAAATTCTAATATAACAGTCACTGTTAATATATTATATACAATAATGTAGTCGTCATTGTTGTATATATAATTGTATACACAAATGTGTTATATAACGCTATAGGCTATATCGATACCCCCCACATAAGTTGTTGTAAACCCAAATTCCCAGATTTACAGTAGAGCGTTACAAACAACTAAATTGTAATATAACAGTCACTTTTTAATATATTATTGTATACAATAATTTAAGTAACCTATCTACCATAAACACCTTTGTAGAGTCTATCTCCTGATGATGCTCCCACCGTTGGGGTTTGTCGCACCCACTCCTAATACAAGCTTTTGATTTAAGCTTAGTAGGAGGGGAAGAGGGAATATTAGACATACCTATAAAGTATTCCTAATATTCTTTTTTAGTAAGAAAAATAAAAGGAGCTTAGCTGCCCATCCAGTCGCCCCACGAAAACACACCACCAATGTTCGTCAAACTGTGACTTAGTGTGGAAAAATAGCACGTATTGAATCATTCGTCATCGTAAAAATCATATTATGCCGATGTCAAATATTTTATTTATTTTCAGCCTGCGTCTGCGACTGCCTAACGCCGACTGCGTAATCTGATTCACTTAGAATACAATGTCCTTCGTCCTTGGAACAATTCTATTATACGAAATGAGATAATTAAAGGCACTGGCAGGACCATGTGTTTTGATACTTGAGGCTGACATAATTTGGATTGGACTGGGATAATTTGGGAAGAAATCCTCCCAAATTATCTATATATAGAAATTATCTCGACAAATGTCGGGTTCACGAGTTTTCTTACATGCCTATATCTTGGATACGGTAACGTATTAAAAATATGAAATACTAGTTGCTACCCGCGACTTTGTACGCGTGAAATTAGGTGACCACTTTTAGCGTGATAGTATACAGCCTATAGCCTTCCTCGATAAATAAGCTATATAACACTGAAAGAATTTTTCAAATCAACCAATAGTTCTTGAAGTTAGTGCGTTCAAGCAAACAAACAAACTTTTCTGCTTTATATATTAGTACAAAAGTTATTCCAAAATCTTATTTTTATTTCTTGCATACGCGTACACAGTATATAAGAGACAGTGTGAATATTTGTGTTTAAGACATTCTATCTAATAGCAGCGATACACGTTTCGATAAATCGTTGCGAAAAACTGTGCAGTTGAAACTGTACATTTTTTTCATAACGATTTATCGAAACGTACGTAGTGGCTATAAGCTATACGTATATGTTATTTGTAGGATTGTATTTTAGCTTCCTATTGAATCACATTAGAAAGAAAAAATACAAGTTTATTAAAATTTATATATTTTTTTTAAACCATTGAGGCTATAGTTCTCATCGGAGAAATCGAAACACCTTATAAGTTTTTATTTTTTAAGGATTATTGGAAAATTGTGTATATTTAGGAATGTATGTAAAAAAATGGAAGTGTTTCGATGTTACTGATGAGAAGTATATATGTACAAACCAATACTAACAACTAGGAATAATAACCTACATCTCCTATATCAATTTCTTTATCAAGGCCGCAATTCGAAATCCGAAGGTCGCAATAACAAAGGCGAATGTTTGGAAAAACACAAAAGGGAATACAAATACGTTATAACATAATATTTCGTCATGTTCGAAAATCAAACAAAAATATTCCGTACTAGTTGTAGCCTGCGAAGTCGTCTGTGTGAATCCAGTGATTTTGATATTTTTTTTCCCGGAACCCTAATAATTTTTCTAAAACTGAAGCAGCCTAACTAACATATAGTTCTGGCAGCATCGGCTACTTGCCAGTAAAAACTGCAATATAGCGTACAGTGCGTAACAATAATAGGAATTGAGAAGGCACGCATTTTGAGAATGTTCCTTACTCTGAAGCCCTTACGCCCTGTTGCTTCGATATCAATATTTTAAAAATATATTTTTTATCTTTTTATATATAATTCTACTGTACGTCGGTATGCCACTGAACTCCTCCTAAACGGCTGCATGCGTTTGGATGGCAACCTGGATGGTTTAGATTCAGAAATCAGCCCGGCAGATGTGCTGCAATCGGTATCTAGGTTATCTTTTTATCGATTTTACGTTCGGGCAGGACATCGTCTGCCGGGTCTGCTAGTTAATACTAAAAAAAATATCATTACAGGAATTCTAAATAAATCTCTTAACACTTAGGGGTTTAAAAATTCTCAGATCTACCGAATAGGCACAAAAATTTTCATAACAATAAGTCAGACTGTTTTGAAGGAGATTGGCAAAAAAAAACCCTGTGACACGAGAATTTTATATATTAGAAGAATCTTAATACGAATCACAAAAGCCTGACGGGATAACGATCATATGTGTATTGTAAGAATAGATCTCAATCCGCCGTTTACCATTGACCTTATACTGTATGCATCATTGGACTGTATAAAATTATTTTGCCGACCATACAATCCAGCAAGGTAAATCTATATTGTAGTATAATCGATTGGTCAATCGGTAAAATCGCACAATCATCGATCAAACGAAGGTTACATTTGGGATAGAACTCCACTGTCACACAATCAGACACGCAATCGCCCAGTAAATAGGTGTTTAATTAGCTATCAATCGAAACACATCATGTTTGATTAATACTTTTTAGGGTTCACCTATATTAAAAGGAAAAAGAAAGAAAGAAAGAAATACTGTATTCAAACCTGTATGATATAAAATACAGGCAATAACAGGCAACAAATATAAAATGACCAACAGCGTCTCAAGACGAAGACGAAGAACGCATAAGTTCCGTATCTGATACGCTATAAACGTATTTGTTAAATAACTTCTAAACGTGTTATCCGATTTCGTTGAAAATAATTTTCCTAATGAGGTTTTATCATGTTCTATCAACATGGAAAATTTCAAGTCTCTATGTCTAATAGTTTGGAAATGGGGACCACCTTACGGGCAGACAGACGGACGAACGAACAGAGCGAAATTATAAGAATTCCTTGTAGTACTACGAAACCCTAAAAAGTTAGTAGATGTGAGAATGATTACCCATACGAGTTTCCCACTAAAAAAGATTTTACAAAAATGTTCGTAAAAACTTGTAAACGTTTTTTAACTTTTTTAATGTTTTACTCATCAGTAGTGTAACCGCAATGAATGTTTAAAGTGTACTTTTGTAAAAATAAAACAACATTGATATATTTAGCGTACGTGCGAGGTATAGCTGTAAAGCATGTTTATAGATATACCAGCTATATTATATACTAATTGTTGCACGCGACTTCATCCGCGTAAAATTAGGGGAAAGATTTTAGCGTGATGATATTGTTACAAATCAATACGTCGCCTATAAATATGTAGTGATTGCACATACATTATTATGATACCATTGAATTATTGCTTTTATGTCTGGCCGCCAGCCAAAAGACCTGTTTCTTTTGGCTAGCTCAGTTATAAGACCAGACAAGGTAGACGTGATATTGCATTACACAAATGTTCTAGAAGAGATACCCTACCTATAGAAGGTATTGTATTGAGTTCCAAGGCCATTGACTGTCTAACTTTTTAAATGTATGCCTTACCTCTAAGTCTAATATATAAAATTCTCATGTCAGGGTGTTTATTGCCGAACTCATTCGAAGAGGCTAGCCCGATTCTTATGAAACTTTTCGGGCATAGCTGGTAGATCAGATCGGTCGTAATCTGTATTTCAACCTGCTAAGTGATAAGGATGGCCTACGTAGACAAAGTCGGGGGGTACAGCTAGTTATATATAAAAGCGTAAGGTAACCTATAACGAAATCTCGAAACCCGCGGGACGTACAAAGATGAACTTCGGAAGGGGATTAGTTTAATTAGTTTGAAGAAACCGCTAAAAAGGATTTTTCGATAGGGCCAGATTAATGGTGTCCTAGAGCTCCATCAATTTTACGCGGACGACTTCATCTTGAGTATGTCTGTCGAGACCCTATTTCTCTTTAATAATACTAATTTCAGCTATATAGTTGAAATTAATACCAAATTGTATGTATGCACGTATGTATTGTACTACACAATGACGCGGAACCCTTATTGTGCGAGTTTGACTCACACTTGCCCAGTTTTTTTTATGGAAAACCCTTCAAAATTAAGTTAAGCTAATTTTATATGGAGTTATTAAGGTTATGCTAGAATGAAATTCGCGCAAATCAATTGTGCTGTTATCCTTTTGATAATGAAGGTGTCTATGGGCATCAATAGTCATTTACTCTTTAAGCTATTCAGTAACTTTACCCGTGAAAACTTATAATTGGCTTTATCCTTATTTTTTTCAACTTCTATTGTTAACTATTAGCTGTAAGTTTTCCTTCAAATAAAAATAAAATAAAATCATAATATGAGTCAATTCCAACTCATATATAAAAATGGCCAAGAGCGTGTCAAGACACGCTTATATAGAAGGGTTCCGTATCTGATACGCTGTAAACGTATTCGTTAAATAACTTCAAAAGTTGTTATCCGATTTCGTTCAAAATAGTTTTCCTAGTGAGTTTTTAACATGTTCTATCAACATGGAAAATTTCAAGTTTCTACGTCTAATAGTTTGGAAATGCTAGGGGAATCACCTTACGGGCAGATAGACGGACGGACGGACGGACGGACGGACGGACGGACAGAGCGAAATGATAAAGGTTCCTTATAATACTACGGAACCATAGAAAGAACAAAGGAATGAAACCTCGAGAGTTTTGTTATATACATTTAGGAATTTTTTACTTAACATAAAATACTGTCTTGTCTAGAATTTGGCCACGAAGCCAAGATACGGCGAAGTAAACACCACCCCACCCCCTGCCCAAAATGAGCGGCCACCCGCTTATTTTCATAAAACAAGCATAAATTCGCCCACTTGAAATGAGAGGAATTTTTCCCTATCTCCCTATATAGAACAAAGCTGTTTATATGTGTTTCCACTACGTTACCTGCTTTCGTACACTCTCCAATATTTAATAAAATTCCAATTAATATTAAATCATTGCCTATTGCACCTTTTAAAAGAAAATTGTACCAATGGCTTAACGCAAAGACCTTTTACACGATAAATGAATTTTTAAACGATATATAGGGACATTTTATGTATACATTTGACTTCTTTTTTCTTATTTTTTAAGTATTATTTTATTATTAACAATGAATTAATTTAAAAATTGACATTTATTGTGCATTTTTTAAAAATATTGTATACAATTTTACTTGCTTTATATTAAGAAAAGTATTGAATTGTTTGTGACTTTGCATGCCTTGTCATGGCGAAACATGTGAAACTTTTTCTATTTGTCATCCTATGTACCTTGTTTCGTGCAAATAAAGAATTATCTTATCTTATCTTATCTTATCATAACTCTCCGTAAGTAGTATGACAAGCTGACGACCCAACTGATGATGAGGTTGATGCAGGTAATTCAATAACTGCTCTTGCAACTGCACGCCTTACCGTGCCCCGTTTATTAAAACTTTCTGAAATAAATCATAATAAAATATAAGTATTACGGTAAACAGCCACTGTATCTTATAGAATCTTACAAATAACCCGTGGGTTTCATTCGTTCATTGCCAACCCAACTCCCTTTTCCCAAAAAGCAATTCTAATCCTTAGCGAGAATACGAAACTCTTTAAAAATATTGTTCAATGTACCTATTAATATAGCAGAATATGGTTTTACGCACGGTTGCGCTCGCAATTCCCAAAGGTTCACATGCGCATACCTCCCTCTTCGGTTTTTCCTTTCTCTTTTCATATAATAAACCGAGGCTGGGACGCTACCTTACTACAAAAAATGAAATAACGAATTACATGCTCTGTAGTTGGTATCCAATCACCAACAGCGTCAGCAATTGATGACGCTTTCATTGATGGAGGTAATCAGTCTGAAATACATTGATAAGAGTTGCCAGCAAGATAACCCCCCTCTACTTGTAAAACCACCAGGTCCACGCAAGATAACACTACTTGGCAGGCCCTGTCCTGTCCCAAAATCGATGGAAAAACATTACATATTCACTCATTTCAACAAACTACTGCAGAGATATTTTAACAAACTATTGAATTGACGAAGATGTCTGTCAAGTTTTAGTGTAAACCTCTACACAAAAAAACTACAATGAACAATGTAATCCTTTGGGCAAAAATCTCCACTTTATGGACCCCAGATCGAAAAGGCGTCGCAATCAGACTAAGAATGAGATGTAGGAATGGCTTGGATAGAGACGCGTAGCTTTAGACAGAACCATATGGAAAGAGGTTAGGGAGTCCTCTGCCCACTGGGGAAAAATGGGTTCTAAATAATGATAATCAAATGCCTTTAAAATTACTTAATCAGCGCATCGTAAATTGTCCGCACGAAACATTTACCCAATACAAAATGGAGACAAAAGGTATCAAATATTAAAAAATCTACTAAAATAATATCGGATTATATCGCATATTTCATTACGCAACCAATATTCTCGTACCATAAAAAGTTTCGGTTCCCATTCAAAGCAGCTATAAGGTTTCCTTTAGAAATATCCACGGCAGTGTAAAATTAAGATTTCATAGCATATAAGACGGCATATTTTAATGAACAAAATTGTTTACGATATCTCCTTACGAGGCGAGGGGAAGTACATACGAAGAATTCCGTAATTACAAGAAGCTTGTGGAAGTATTTAAATAACTTGAGAGAACACGCCGTAGGCTTTTGCTCTCAAGGTGTCGACTTTGTACTTTCATGACAGACAGCGCTGAAATAAATTTAAACAACATGTACGTGTTTATTCTGTAAACTTCTACCAGAAATTTAAAGGACATATATCATACCTACATATATATATTAGCGGACCTGGTAGACGTTGTCCTCCCCAACCTTGGGTTACTTACTATTTAGTACATTCTATTATCCTATAACATTATTACCCGTTCCATTTCATTTTCGCATTGCCTGCCTGCATTCCTTTTTTTATTATACATACCTTATCCTAACAATAACGAACTCAGGAAAAGAGAAAGTATCCAATTTATTGCAGTCGTTCAGAAGTTATTCACGTGCATCATTCATTCAGTCATTCACATTTCAGCGACTTATTTTTATTTGCGACTATAAATTGAGATGTAAGCTATCCTATCTTTCAAGTTGAATGAAACTTCACACGGTGTGCAAATTTGATTAAAATCGGTTAAGTAATTTAGAAGTTCATCGCGGACAAAGAACGTGACGCGTAATTTTATATGTATTAAGAATAATAGGTACGAGTTAAAGAATATTACAATTTCAGTAACCAGATTGCAAGCTATAAAATAATTTTCAATCGCCGTTCTTCTACACTGTTCGATATTTGATAAAAGCGTTGAAAATTTCCTTTATTATAATTAAAAGGCAAAAGCGATTCGTTTTTCTCGTTAACGTTCGCCGCCCCATAGAATATTGAGCTTCGGTCCATTGATTGTTAGGCGCTGAAACTTAAGAAATATGCATACGACACAATGCAAACTCTAAAGGAAATTACCTCCAACTTTGTAAGGGGCGTGCGGTGCATATAGGAGGCATTAAATCTCTTTCCCGAAAACTTCGCTCCTTTGTTCGAGTTTGTGATTGTGGACGGAATGGATAAAAGAACAATAAGTTACGTGAGCTAGGGTCAGGTTTTAGAACAGGAACGACGGAGCACGTCTTTCACTGTACGGCGAGTTAAGTAAATAGAAGTAGTTCTTTGTCACCCATATAAGAAGATAGTTTTCTTATGGAGGTAAAAATTTTGAAAACGGAATCTTTGTAGCCGAGAATCCATATTCAGTGCTGGATGTAGGTCTCTTCTATGCCGGAGTCAGACTATAGCTTCATTTGAAAGATTATTTCAATGATCATGTAGTGTGGCCGGGGACTTTGTGTAGCTACGCAAGATTTTATAGAACTTTGTTGTCTTCAAGGACAAAAATGTACAAACACTTTGAACTATGTCTGGCTCCGGCATAAGGCGAGTATACTTAACATACAAACAGCTTCTCCTTTTTTAACCGCCTGCAAAAAAAAGAAGATTCGCCGAAATATATTTTTATATATAAGACGTTATCACGTCTTATATATAAAAATATCGATGATAGCCAGCCCACACAAAAAAGTGTCACGGGCAAACGGATAGGCGGTTCACCTAAGTGATTACCGAGGCCCATGGACAACTGCCACACCTAGATACATAAATATACTCAGCGGAGGATTCACCCTAGCAGGGAATCCAAACGGCCGGGGGTCAGGGCCACAGGTGGAGAAAAATAGTAATAATAATAATCTTCTTCTTCTTCCTAGCGTTATCCCGGTTAAGTACCAGAGTCCGCTTAGATTATAGAGGAGTCAATCAAAAAAATAGTAACAATAATAATTATTATTATATGCGCTACCTCTCTTGAAAATACACATTCTTATTAGATATTCGACCTAGATGTGCAGTTTACAAGTGAAATATCTCCCGAATTCACAGTGAAACACTCTAGAGAGCGATATTTCTCTCGGCCAGACCAAAGATGGAAACCCCCGTCTAAATCTTCGCTAACCTAGATAGAGATAAGACTTAGGTCACCGACGGCCGATTCAGAAGATACATGTATTCGATGTTTATTATTAATAAAGGAACAGAAAGAGCTTTTATTTGCGTAATTTCTTTTACATGTGAAGCAAAAACTACCACTTTACTAACATTACGAGTATGAAATTTGGCATCGTTATAGTTTATATGGAGGAGGGTGTGATAATGAAATTTTTTATTTGATATGCAAATACACTGAATTATTAAAATGAAACCCCACGCACACCAATGCCAAACGATTAATACACACATGTATACATTTTGCTACAAGATGGTGTCGAAGCGTGGTCATGACGGCCGCTCATATACATATCTTAGGTGTCCAATATAAAAATGTTGCTGTATAAAAAATGAAAATGTTGTACTGTAATTCCCCCTATAACACACTACTCTTGTAACGCATTAATATTATTTTACATTATTTAACATTATAATATATATAATATTATATTATGCGCATTCGGGATTGTACAAGGGCGTTGTACAAGAATACTCTTACAACGCGTGTTCCTATAACGCGGCGTTTTATAGGAGAGATGACAGTATATAGCTTTAAATCAGCATACAGTACGCAAACCTAAAGACTTCTGGCCGAATGGCGGTCTCTAATGTATGTTAAAACCAAAAAATAGCAGCTTACAAAACGCAGTTATTTTAAAAATCACAGACATACACCTCATTTCCATCTGTATATACAGCTGTATAGGCGAGCAACGCCTCAGCTCAAAGCTTTGATAAGGCTGTCTTTCGTTTCGTATTTTCAAAGCGATCAAACTTTCCCAAACCGAAAAGTTCTTTCAAAGAAAAACATTATCCGAACGCCTAATAACTTTATAACAGATTTTTAGGATAATCTTGGCTTAGAAAAACTGATGGGCGCTTTAACTCGATGATACTTTTTACCGACTGCAAATAGGGAGAGTCTCGATCGGCACAAGCTTACCGCTAACAGCGATGAAAAAAAAAATGTATATGAGATACTTAACAGATATGGTGGTGTCATATAGATGTAGCTCCCGCTACATAACGAGATGGCAATGATATAGAGTGGAAAAAAGGTTACACCAAAGCAAACTAGATGGCGCTGTACGGATGACGACGACCGCAGTACAAACACTGAAAATCTCCGCACGCCGGTAAAAGGTAGGTTTGAAATCCGTGAAATGCTCGGTTTGACACAGACCTTATTATTAACTAGCAATGTTAGCTACTTCGTCCGCGTAAAAGTAGGTAAAAAAATATGATATGTAGCTTACAGCTTTCCTCGATAAATGGGCTATTTAACACTGAAATATTTTTTTGAAATCGGACCAGTAGTTTCCGAGATCAGCGCGTTCAATCAAACAAACAAACTCTTCAGCTTTATATATTAGTATAGACTACTAGTATTTTTTAGCCTAATAAATGTATGAATCTTTTACAGTTTTTTTTTGTTATAATTTTTTATATACTTTCGGAAGGAGGGACTAAAATAAATTAGATTATTATTTAGGTGAAAAAATCTAATTGTTTTAAAATCCATAGTAGGAAACAAAAGAAACACGTAGGTACGTTAATTTGGCAGAAATTACAAATATCCAGAGACAGCTGATTAAAAAATAAGCTTGACTGTAGTGGTAAATGAGAATATTAGGCATGCCTCAAAGTACCTAATAAAAATAAAGAAAAAAAATCTTTGAAAATAAAAAAAAATTGCCAAAATAAAATACATCTAGAGATCGTAAGGTAAAAAATAAGCCTCAAAGTACAAAAGGGGGAAACGAGTAAGGAAAAACATCTTTTAAACAAAAAAGAAATAATGCTAATAACATGAATGACAATGTTGCATCGAGTCTACAGATTGAAAGAATAAATTATCTTTAATCATGTCTGCGATAATTTATGTTTTAATTTTTTTTAGACTTGTAAATTTCACAAATTGCCTGAATTTTGACTGGTCCTTTGGGGCCGTTGGCAGTGACTTCCGCACGGGGGTTTGTAGGTTTGCTTCTCACTTCGAGTCTAGATTAGTATTATATATATGTATGTATTTATATATTAATACAAAAAAATATTTGTGTATAACAGGCGTCTGTTGCACAGGCATTAAGTTGTCTACCTTAAGGACAGACGTTCGTGTGTCATATAGTCCTGTATATAGTTATAAACTACCCCCGTACCGTACTGTACCGTACCGTACCGTTCTAAACTTTGTAACTTTTTAAACGTCCCAATATTTTTAAAAAAGAACGCAATAGGAACTTTTTTTACAATATTGTTCTGGTACGCAACAATATTGTTAAAAAAGTGTATTTACTATCAAATCACTAAAAAAAATTAATAGAAGAAGAACAGTGGCAATCCGGAAGTGCCGACAGAAGTGAAAGCATCCACCTACAGAGGTATCGGTATATAGTATCGCGAGGTCAATAGTTTTTTTTTTCATGTCAATAAATGCCCAACGCGTCTAAACTTAGAAAGTTATGTCACTAGAATTTAACGAGTTTTTATCTCCTACCCCGTCATTTACATACATTATCACGTTCTTGAAACCCTGCCTCCTTGGAGTGTGTTCACTTAACTAAGGAAACAGTAGTTCCTATTAATTATTTTCTTTAGTATGCTAATAGAAGACAAAAGAAATTGATGTGTGACGTCACACAGCTTTTGTCCCAACCCCTATTTGGTTGACCTTGAAAACAGTATTACGCACCCCATCCGACGCTGAACTGATTTTATTTTTATAAAAAGTCCGGCTTTGGTCATAAAAAACACTTGTTCCGTATCATTTTCTTATGTTCTTGAGGTACTAGCAGGGAGATAATTATTAAACGTACGTATATACAGCAAATTTAAGTTGAAATCATGCTTCTACTAATAACAAACCAATGATAAGTATAGCCGAAGTGCTTAACGATTTTGGATGACAATTCCTACTTAAAGAAAATTTTGCTAAGGGTTATTGATAGAAATTAACGAAATGTATAACTAGCAAAAATGAACCTTTTAACTAATTGACGTACAAACGACAAACCTTAGAGTGGCAAACCAATTTCTTGGTCGACTATGCAATTGAGACCTAATTTCTATCTTCCAGCACTAAAAAAGGAACCAAATAAAGTAAAACATAAAACCTTATAAAAAGCCAGTTGAGAGTTTCAAATTATTACTTAAATATAAATAGAATTGACGATCTGCAAATTGTTTAAATGTATATAACCTCATTTTTAGCTTTCAATAACACGTACATTTTCATTTAATACTTTAATAAGTATTGTATGTCTTTCATACTAAAACTAATTAATATACTAACAATCAATTAGTTTCGTCCCATCTCTCATGGTGCCTTGCAGGAGGACTTGATGGCTGCCACTGATAGGGCACTTGATGTAGCTACGTTCTGGGCTGCGATAATATAATGCTTGCCATCGAAACGCTAAGAAGAATTTCGTAGTGAAAAAGTAGATGATCATAATATGCAGAGGCCGTCTCAGGGGTAGTGCTTGTTTGACGTCCTCTGTGTCACATAAAATCGCCGAGAAATGGCGGCAATTCTATCACGTGATGGTATTGTTTTCGCATTTCGTTTGGTTTATGAAAGTTTTAGTTAGATCAAATCGAATAATTATATTCCACATTTAAACATATTATATTTCCACGTCAGTATATTTGCATGAATCTGATAGAAAAATTAAAAGTCTTTACGATGTATTAAAAAAAAGAAGCTATTTAGGAACGGTCCCCAAATAACTTAATAGCTACAAGTTTATCTGAATATTAATGATTTCAAGTCCAACGACATCTTTTTCAATGCTACGTTTATTTATAAAATGCCATTTTGCGATTGCAGAACTGTTATTTGCCGTAATTAAATGCAGCCTTGATTTTTCTTCAATAAAATTACCAATTAGCTATGGAAGTTGATTAGCCATTTAAAATGCAAGACGGTTTTATTGGAAATATTTTTATAAGTGAATTAAACTCATCTCAGAAATGTATATACATTTACTGACCCGTTGGCGTAGTTGGTAGAGACCCTGCTTTCCGTTTTGTAGTCGTGGGTTCGATTCAAGTCTCGAGTATGGGTGTATTAGATATACATACATACAAAAAAATGTTTGTGCGTCATCATCGTCATATCAGTCTAGGGACGTCCACTGCTAAACACAGGCTTGCTTGTAACCAGCGGCTGGACCTTTTTGCAGAGGTAGTACCACGCATATAGCCGAATTGGCACGTCCGGGTACCAGTACCTCTTTCTCACATGAGATCGGCGTGAAGGGGCGGCAATGCTGTCACGTCTAGTGATGGTGGATATGCCCGCGAATTAGTCCGCGTAAAATTAGGCAAAAAAATAGATTCAATTTTAGCGTAATAATACATAGCATTACTTGATGAATGGGCTTTCTAACACTGAAAGAATTTTCCCCTTTTGCACCAGTAGTTCCTGAGATTAGCGCGCTCAAGCATACAAACAAACTCTTTAACTTTATATATTAATATAGATTACGTTTTCAAGTAGGAGATGTACCAAGTAGCAGTTGATGAAGCGGTAAAAGCTCAGAACGATAAAAATTGAGATTCCGAGCTTTGTAAAAAAGACCGTGTAAGTGTGACGTCACAAATCTATTAGGGTCTGTTTGTAAGGACGAATTTTTTTTTACTAATTGTTTGTCATACGACACCTATAGCAAAAACACTAATTAAAACATTTTTGTCTATCTGTTTGTCTGTTTGTTCCGGGTAATCTCCGAAAAGGCTGGGCCGATTTGGACGGGACTTTCACTGCTGATGAGCTGATTTTCCAAGGAACAACATGGGCTACTTTGTTTTTAGCTAAACTAGCAATAAAGCAGAGTTTTGTGAGGGCTCGCGTTGTTTTTCATATATAGTTTTTTTCATTATATAGTTTTTTTTTGACAGAACACATTTAGATATCTAGTTAAATTACTATGTTAAAGCTCAAATGAATAGGCGTGATAGTTTAACGATAAAATGTTCCATAAATAAATAAGTAGGACAATATGTCTATTTCTAAGGTAGATAACTTAATGCCTGTGCTATAGGCAACACCCGCCTGTTATACACAAATATTCTTTTTAAAATAAATAAATACATACTTATAATACACCCAGAATCGAGGCGGGAATCGAAACCACGACCCCCGGAGCAGAAGTCAGGGTCACTGTCCACTGCGCCAACGGGCCAGTCGAAAACAAAATTATTCAAGTTATGGAATAGTGTTAAGGCTCGCTTTGCCAGATAATTCGGGTTCGCAAAAAAAAATAGCCCTCAAAATGTAACAAATCACTGAATACAAGCGGACAATGTCACAATTTACAGCTAGTGAAATCATAGTATAATAACCTAAGTAGACGAAGCTGTTGACATCAGCATTACTCTACGAGCTTAATTCCAAGCGATAATAGCAAAGCCCACACATGCACTTCGCGGAATCAGGAGGAATTTAGTAAAATGAATTGGTGGAGCGACTACACTCAATCCAAATTGGAGTGGATTCCCAGTATATTATTCTCGTAGCAATCTAAGCGTGAAACTGGATTTGGTATTCAGATGTTGAGATGAAAGATCGCTTTGCATACCGCCGAGCAAATCGTTTTGCCTAAAAAATATCTTTACAAGTGGAGCGCTTAGTAATTGCTTACAAACAATTATTTTTACGTGACCTAACCAATGAGCTCACCAAAAACGGTTATAAAACCAGCTTATACGCGGTAGAGGTAGAGCAAGAGGTATACCAGCAAAATCCCTGTACAACCTACTAAAAAACCTTGGCTTGTCAAAATAAGTTCATTATTAGAAAGGACATCTAAAGCCGCACTAGTAGGATTATACCAGATTTGGCTAGGCAGGGGAGGGAACACTGGCAGTGAAATAAACGTTTTAAATTTAATAAATAGTTAACAAAATTATAAATAACAACTCGGAAAATGGCCTTGAACCTGATAGTGACAGTGCTTTCGCGACAGCTGTCATTTTTCATGATAAGACCACAAGTACCACTTCCATGTATAAAGCCGGAGCCAGACAGCTTCATTTGAATGATCATTTCAATGATCAGGTAACGTGGGCGGGGACTATGTTAGCTGCGCAAAGTTTTGTAGAACTTTGTAGTCTTCAAAGATAAAAAAAGTATAAACACTGAGCTACGTCTGGCTCCAGCATAATGGTAATGGCAGTGACTGGTCCCAATACCAATATCCCTTACTTTAGTTTAAGGAACTGCATGTATGACTTTTTATGTGCAATTTGTGGCTGTAAAAGAATTATTATTTTTTCAAATATTAATGAGTAGGTACTAGAAATGCGTACAGATGATTATTAAGTGATATATCTACACTCTATATTTACAAATGACAACTTATAATGTCATTGTCATTTGTCACTATTTGGTAGAAGTTCAGAATGCATATTTTTTGTTTATAACCTGAATTTTAAGTAACTTATATACAATGTCTTTATTTAAATTAAAAACTGCTACTTTCATATTAATAGAAGATGACTATGATAAAAATATCCTGCCACTACTTTCAGAATTGGTTGAGTCTTCTGACGGTACATTGAAACTGTTTTGCTATGAACAACCAGATCTAATTTGGAAAAATGTTTTTAAACAGAAACCAGTTACATTTATCAAAAAGACAGACGGAATTCAAAAAATAAGTTCGCTTAACGAAAAGTGTGTATGTCTAATAGATTCTGTAAACCAAATGGTGCTAGATATTGGTTGGAATGAATTTATCAAGTGTATACAAAAGCTTCATATTAACCCGCTAGTTACTAAGCTAATTTTAATATTACATAGAGATTGTTTATTTAATTCTAAGTTACAAACACATTTAAGACATTTAGCAAATGCCATTGTGTCTTTTGAATCCTCAGACTCGCAAAAATTTAGTGTTCAAGTGAAAAAAGGGGGTAAATTTTTCAAGAGTGAAGAAACATTGTCATATGATAAACACACTTCTACGTTGAAATTAACACCTGTTGTAAAAGCAGAGAAAAAAACTGATGAGCAACAAAGTGTACTACCTAGTAATTTGTCAACATTTAAGATTGAAACAGACCAACTTCAACAGCTAGAGAAACACAGGCTAAAATTGCCTTACATGAGTAAAATTAATGAAGGCCAGGGGAAAGTTTACTATGAGCCAGATGCTGTTGATGATTGGGATGACGAAGACCCTGATGATGATCTGGATATATAAATATAGATATAACTGTACTAATATATTTTTATAATAGAAGTATATAATATAGTTGGTTTATAATTTGTTTTGTTTAATTACTTTAATTAAACCTTTAAACTAGTAAATATTGTAACTAGAGAAAATTATATTTACAGCTTAAACTTTGTGATGTCATAATAAATCGATTAACGCAGATGCATGCACGAATAAGCATGACTCATGTCATGTCTGAAGAGTGAGACAAATTTCTTAGCATTCCATGGATTGGTTGTTGCAATAATATGTTTTGGTAAATGATTGTAAATAAGAGGTCCGATGCAGAAAAAACTATTTGAGAAGTGAGTTTGGTGAACATAATTTATAAATAAACCGTGATGCAAAAACTTTCGGTAACATTTTGGGAAAATCGCGCGAAGGGAAGAGTTTGATATTTGGCACAATTATAGTTTATATAGGATGATGTGCTAATATTCTTATAAAATATTTATTATAAATATATTTAATATATATATATATTAAAAACCTCGCGCACACCAATGCTAAAAGATTTACACATCCTTTTTACAAAGCGTAGTCATGACAACCATGACAGATTAAAAAAGTATTTTGTTCCTTATTTAATGTGATTGAACTGTCAAAGAGATAACGTTGTATATAAAATTAAAAAATACATAACTTTAAATGCACATACGGTACTCAAATATGTACATATTTGTGGACTAAGTTCTACTAACTGGCGATCTTTAGTATGTTTTTATTAGTTTTCCGCTTGACTTTAGAAACAACTGATTTAGAGCCTTTTTTTATTTATAATATTGTAAATTGAGATATGGCTGTAATATTCTTATAAGCGCTGATACTTTAACTTATTTTAAGGAGCTGAGCTTGGACTGTTTGTGGCCGCAGTCAATTTCCGTGACATCTGCGTTTTGTTTTCACTTTCATCATTACAAATTTAAAATAACACCATATTATTAATTCATTTCGTTGCACGATCCGAGCGCAGCGTGTTATTATACGCAATTGTTTCTGTAATTGTGAGCAAAAACGCGATTAATAGTAAATGTGCGTCACGTACTGTCCAGATTTGGATCTAGAAAGCGGAATTTTATTTAATTTAAAAAGCGACAAACTGTCGTGTTGGAGTTAATGCGTGGTTAAATATAAATTGTTTCATTGGTTATTACACAAAAAATAAGAAAGCAATAAAGATACTGTCGGGTGAAAGACTTGTATACAGTCATTATACAGTATACACCATGGATCTTAAATGGCACACAGTTAAAGACCTCAATGTTATTTATATTTAATTATTTTTTACCATAACATTACTGATTTAAATTACAAATTGCAGCACGTGGAAAAATTAAAAAGTACGCGCCTCTTTTGGCTGGTATTGGAGTGAAGGTGGTGGCAGTAGTGGGACTCCTCTTCGGAGCGTTGACCCTTATGGTGACGAAGGCTCTGGTGGTGGCGAAATTAGCATTTTTGGCTGCAGCAGCGCTTGGAGTCCATAAGTACCTGAGCGGGGAAGGATTCAGTAGTATTAGTAAGGTAAACTTAAGATTTTATTTTAATATTACAGGGGGAAAAGGGGAAGAAAGTTCACCTAAGTGACTACCGACGCTCATGGATATCTGCACCACGAGGAGGTTGGCCTTTAAAGAGGGCTTTTGGCCATCAGGAACTCCCATAAACTGAACGAAACGCGACAGCAATACTATCACTTGATTGACAGCATTGCCGCCATTTCACACCGTCATCTTATGTGACAGGGGTACTGGTATCTTGATGCCCCTAAGCAATTCAGCTGCAGACCAAAAAAGAATGCAAGCGTGGCGCTACCTCGTGAGACTTCCCGGTGGCCTAAACTCGTCATTAAGGGCCGGCAGCGCATCTGTTGGCCTTCTGGTCGTGCAGATGTCTATGGGCGCCGGTAGGCACTTCAGTGCCTGCTGCCTGCTCGGTTGCCCCCTTGTAACATAATAAAAAAAATGTAATTAAATAATAGCAAAATTGATTAAGTTTTGCATTTCTTTTTACAATGTTACTTAAACTTACGTCTTTCTAAGAATAATTCATAGATATTATTGCATGTGTTTGACGTATTTTGCCCTTCAAAACAGTAGTAAGAGAGCTTGCAGTGGTATAGTAAACTACCCAAATTACAAACTTGATAGTTTCATTTTATACCTGCTACTTTTTAGACGGTAGACTTATGAATGTAGTATTTGCACTAAAACCCGATCGCCAAATAGTAATAATTTCGTACAATGACCCTCAGTACTTATCTCCCTAGGTCGCGCACAAAAATATTTCGCTCAGGCAGACAGCGTCGAGCGCACAGATTGTAAACCAATAATGTATTTGTCGTCTGACCATAGACAAAAAGGTCAATGTACGAAATTATTTCTGTTCAGCGACCGAAGTGTAGCATATGACCCTTTAAATGACTGAATAACAAAATAAAACCCCAGGTCTAGGTTTAAGAACGCTCTCTTTATAGTGATCACTAACACTCACTTTCACTGCCAGTGTTCCCTCCTTTGTTGTCCTTTCTAAAAATGAACTTGTGATGGTTCTTGACAAGCCATTAAAGAAATATAATTAACGTATAGGTCGTAGATTAATCAGTAGCCTGCATTTGAGTCGATCGCTGGGTAAGTAGTTCTTATCGCGGCCAATTGATAAATGGGTGACTCATTCTAAAACTGGCTTTCAAATATCCGACCTCCACCGTGTTTCGGAAGGCTCGTAAAACAATGGGTCCTGATTAATGTCACCGAGCGATATGAGTCGTGAGATTGGACTGATCGTGGGGGTTCCGGGGATGACGTCAGACGGCAGACGGTCATTATTAACTCGCCCCACAGCCACATCCCCTGCAACCTAAGCGGACCCTGGTACTAGACCAGGAAAAGGTAGACGAAGACGATATTTATCGTATAAGAAGTATTGTACAGTTGAGCAAGAAATTGGTTTGCCACTCTAAGGTCGAATGTCGTTTCCACTTGAATTAGTTAAAAGGCTTATTTTTGCTTGTTATGCATTACTTTACTTTCTAACAATAACTCTTATCAACATTTCCTTAAACTAGGAGCTGACATCCGAAATGGTAAAGCACTTTCTTGGTCGACTATACATGGCAATCTGAATGAAGCTTAGTTTTGCTACCGAGGCCATACTTTGAAGTATCGTCGTAGTATTATTGGTAGTATTGTAATAAATTATTTTTTATGACTCCTCGTTGTATGAAACACACACAATTCATGTTTACAATCTTTGTATAGTATTGGCTACGAGCAAACAAACAATAACATTAAAGAGTATATGGGCGCTTGTTGTTCGAAGCAAATAATAGTATATTTAACTAAACATATAAATAAAACTAAAGTGTCCGACTTTAACAATTATATATTTAACAGTATATGCATTATAACTATTGATAGCAATAATATTTACGTCTGACATGAAAAAAAAAATTAATTCATTTAATTCTAATGCAGTTAAATGTAGTATAAGTGAGCGAATATTCGAGAATCATGGTCATTAAAGAAGTTATAGCATTATAACTATTGATAGCAATAATATTTACGTCTGACATGAAAAAAAAAATTAATTCATTTAATTCTAATGCAGTAACGATATCTGCGAGCGAATGAATGCTGTTAAATGTATCAGAAGTGAGCAAATTCGTTTATAAACGGCTATCAGTCGGTCATTAAAACGTTGTGAATGCGTTCCTATGCCACGCCATTTTTGGGAAATGGGGTGACCATGAATGTATTACACATCGATTTACACAGTTCTAATTTTATCGACATTATTTTTTGATATTTTTTTATTGAAAGTATTAATATAATGAATTTTGACCACCCAATTATTTATACGCTATATTTCTTTTATGTATTTGTAAAAAATACTTGCTTTAAACAACATTTCAGAATTCCCTACTGCTTTGTTTTAATCGGTCTTGCGCTGTAAATGGTCTACGTAAAAACTTTAAGAAGATTTAAGAAATGTAAACGTTTGATACAAATCGATATCTAGACTCTTTTTATATATAAAGCTGAGGAGTTTGTTCGTCCGTTTGCTTCCCGCGATAATCTACGAAACGGATCCGATTTAAAAAATTCTCTCAGAGTTAGATAGACCATTTATCGAGGAAGCCTATAGGTTATATATCATCACATCCCTCCTCCTGAGTAATTTTAGTAGATAAAGTGCTTATAAAGCGCTTGTGTTTAGATTAGAAATTTTACACGTGATATATATTTAAAAAAAAACATTAACTACGAGTAGGTCTACAGCAAATCAACTAAAAAATTAAAAAAAAAGAAAGAAATGAGGCATTTTGAGGATTTGGAGGTACTTTAGCCATGCCAAAACTACTACGCTAGGCATGAATACACAAACTAACTAACTGACTAATTGGAGCTCAGTAAACAAAAATTATAGAATCTAGGATTAAATTAAAAACGAAGACTGGTACTTCGAGAGCCCTTGCATATGTAAGTGAAAACAAATCATCAGAAGTTTCGATAAAGGTGATGTCAAAGTCAAGCGTTCGGCGAAGATGACGCGAATTCCGTGATTTTTGTTCACCCAAAAAGTACACATAATAATATAGGACATATAGCTCATGGTAAGCCTTTGGTGGCAATGATGCGAATTTAATGGTTTTTTCCAGTCTCAAAAAATGCCCAATATGCCTTTTGAGCTTTCACTTCAAAAATTTAAATGAAATTGTAAATTTCATTGAAATTTAGAATTTATTTAAAAGAAAAAGATTATTTATTAATTAGCATAAATCATTGTCACCCCAGCAGACTGCGTGTATTAAGTAGATACTCCCGTTAATGGGACAGCACTACAATGGCGTTAGTCGCACACAATACACGACTCCTGCGATTATAGTCCGCATCTGGGGTTCGTGGTCCACTCATTCAAAAGTTCTTTTAAATAATTTTAATTAATAAAGTAGTAAACAAATATTGATTCGCGTCAAAAAACCAGGTCAAAAAATTAGATCATATTTTAGCGTGATGATATATACAACTTATATATTTAGATATAACCTATAGTCTTCCTCGATAAATGGGCTATCTAGCATTGAAAAAATTTTTCAAATCGAACCAGTAGTTCCTGAGATTAGCGCGTTCAAGTAAACAAACAAAGTCCTTTGTTTTATATATTAGTTTAGAGATATTTATATATATTATAGATTTATTTCTCTTGTATTTGTGATTTCGTTTTATTCAAAAATATCAGGTAAGGGGTTATGTATAATATAATCCTTTTTGTTGGACGTTTTGTCCGTGAAATTAATGATTTCGTGTGTAATTTGTATTGTATATTCTGACTTCTTATAAAATTTGCTAACTACAAGTGAAAGTCCGACCAAACCGGTCTATACGTTTCGGAGCTTAGCCGTAACAAAGAGTCACTCAAGCGTTATAACAATTATTTTTCTTCTAAGTACTACCTCATATACAATATCGCACCAATTTTGCTCATTTTATACAAATTTTCTAAGGTACGCCTGTCTCTGGTTACATATATATTGTATAAGGGGCGAAAAAAAATCACAAAATTTATAAATAATATAAATAAAAGCATCCATACATTTTAACTAACGATTGTTTCCTTATTTTGAAAACGACAAAGATTACCGCGGTGGTCTCCGTTTATAGTATAAATAAGTAAATTGAAAAAAAAAACGTAATTAAAAACCGGTTTTTAAAACATAATATGCATTTATCTGTCAAAATAGCTGGTTTAATTACTTACATTGAAATGAAAATGAAGGTTATATAAATGTTATTCAAATTTTAATTTTGCACGATGATTATTTTGAATATAATTTATGATATTGTGTTTTACAGTTTTTATTAAAGGGGTTTTACGCAAAAAAGCATTTTAGGTACTTATGTTTTGTATGTATGTCTTTCTAACTTATAGAAATTGGGAACGAGACAAAGAGAGACTCATTTTTTGGATACATACGATTCCTAAGTAGAATATTCACGTACGTGCTCTTACTACGCGGTTATATCACGTGTTCGGAAATTGACTCGGGGCAATAATTTATTTTTAAGTAAATAATAAAACTGCCTTCAAAAACCCCAAGGATTTAAAAAGCAAAACATAATAATTGATACATACTTACATACGATGTGCTTGAACACCTACTGACGTTTTGAAGTCAGTGCAAAGCCAAATAGGTACCGCTGAACATCTCGTGTGTGTTAGTTTATGAGTAGGTATAGGTTTTTTTTTCTTATCAAATGGGTGTAACTGTTATTTTTGGACAAATATACTGTTTCATATATGTGTCATGCCGGAGCCAGACATAGCTCAAAGTGTTTGTACATTTCTGTCTTTGAATACCACAAAGTTCTACAAAACTTTGCGCAGTTACACAAAATCCCCGGCTGCACTACATGGTCATTCCAATGACACTATGTCTAGCTCCGGTATAAATATAATATATACTTATATACGTAATCCTCCACCCCGTATATAACATATTATGTATCTACCTGCAACATAGTTTATTTGTTTATTTTTTTTACTCACACTCTACGATAGCTGTCCGTAGTACTACAAGGATCCCTTATAATTTCGCTCTGTCCGTCCGTCTGTCCATCTGGCTGCCCGTAACGTGGTCCCTCCGTAGCATTTCCAAACTATTAGACGTAAAGACTTAAAATTTTCCATGTTGATAGAACATGCTAAAAACTCATTAGGGAAATTACTATGAACGAAATCGGACAACAACTTTTGAAGTTACTTAACAAATACGTTTCTAGCGTATCAGATACGGAACCCTTCTATATAAGCGTGTCTCGACACACTTTTGGCCATTTTTATTTTATATTATAAGAAGAAAACGTGTAGGCGTATTATCCAAGTGAATCCCGACGCTCATGAACATCTACATTACTAGGAAGATCCGCAGATGCGATGCCGGGCTTTAAAGCGATTTGGGCCACCTGGAACTCTCACAAACCGAACGAAACGCGACAACAACACCATCACTTGACACGACAGCATTGCCACCAACAAATCCCAATAGATTCATCTGAAATTTTGTATATACTTCCATTTAATTCTTTTTTTATAACAAAGGACGAAATTATATTATGGCCTTTCACTTAGTTTTAAGTGACAAAGCGAGGCCCATGGATAAAATAATTGCTAATGTGTCTTGAAATATTAAATTCTACATCTAATATGGCGGATTCCCCAAGATGAATTAACAGATATTTTTCTACATCCCCTTATTACCGATAACAAAGGAAAGGGTTTGCAAATAAGAATGAGAAAATTATAAAAATATATGAAAATTATATTATATTTTAATTATTCGATAAAATTATTACCTTACACAGCAAAAATATACGTAAAAAAAATATCAAAATGAAAAATTTTGACAAAAAAAATTTTCTTGAAAATAAAAAAAAATACTATTTTACGATTTATGTAGAGTTAAATATCTCCGGCTTTATTTCCACTATGATAGTCGAATCTACGTCAACTAGACAACTAGCTTAGACTTTTTTACCACTAAACTAGAGCATCTTTTGCAGCTAAATAAGCGCTTCAAAAAAGAAATATTTTTTTTTCGAAAATAACATATCATTACTAGAAACAAAACATCAAAAGTCCTCAGTTCTATTCATTTAGTAGAATATCCCTTTCGTTTCAACAGCGAGACCACAAAAACTAAATCCATTCATAGAAATGTTCAGTATTTTCTATCCAAAGCAAACGCTTGAGAGACAATGGATTTAAAAGAATTGTCGCGTGTTAGAATTGTTTTTCAAAAACAACGTCCTTTCTCTACCGAAAATAAGTATTTTCGATAGAGAAAGGAAGTTGTTTTTAAGTGAATGTAACAAGTAAGTAAAGTAGGGCTCAAGTGCTAAGTTTGAGAGGGGTTCACCTTAGCAACGTGTGGCTTTTAGGGGTCCATAATCCTACAAGAAATCCTTACTATTTCGCTCTGTCCTTCAGTTCGTCTGTCCGTCCGCAAGGTGGTCCCCCATTAGGATTTATAAACTCTTAGATATAGAGATCAATTGATACACATCAAAAGTCAGAGTCAGAGTCAGAGTCAGAGTCAGAGTCAGAGTCAGAGTCAGAGTCAAAGTCAAAGTCAAAGTCAAAGTCATAGCCAAATCTGGTATGATCCTACTAGTGCGGCTTTAGATGTCCTTTCTTGTAATGAACTTATGATAGTTCTTGACATGCCAAGGTCTTTTAGTGGGTTGTATAGGGATTTTTCTGGTAAACCCCTTGCTCCTACCTGTACCGCGTATAGGCTGGTTTTATAACCGTTTTTAGTGAGCTCATTGGTTAGGTCAAAGTACTTGTTCGTTTTGAAAAGAAGAAATAATATATGTGTACTATGTATATAGAATGTTGTAAAGCCCTACACAATATGGCAAATGACTTTACCCTTCAATAGAGCCTACTGAGCACAGCCGCAGATAAAACCACAGCGGTAATCTTATCTGTGCAGGAACAATTAAGCCGCACGCCACGTGCCACCGCTCGCGTGATTCCATTCAAATCGGGTCAATAATAACGCTTTACGTAACCATTAACTGCTTGCTATCTAACTCGAGAATTAGAACCTCTGTAGCTCAGCGGTAGAGAACGAAATCAAACTTAAGGTACACGGTTAAATCTTCTGTTAGATTTAGAGTTTAGACCAAACGAATATAGAGTTAGAGCTTGAACAAGAGCTTTCTTTCTTGATCTTTTAGAGTAACCGAAAAGCTCGTTTTTAGCATTTACACCAAAACATCAACAAGCAAACAACTAGAATAAATATTAGAATCTTTGTGAACGCAGATAGAATAAGGAAAGAATGCTCTACGTCTGTTTAAACTAAAAGAATTTGGTAGAGTCGGGGTAGAATTAGCATTCTCTCGTCTGATGTAAATCGGCCTTAACTCAAGAATTTCGAGTTCGGGCCTGTATAGCTCAATTGTACCCTATGTTTTGCTTGTGTATGTCTTCAGTCTTTATCCGAAGCTGATGGCTTTTTTTATTTTCTAAAAAGGAGCATACTCAATTTTCAAAGCCCGGCATTGTAAGTCTTCTGGTGTTACAGATTTGTGAATGGATGGAAATAAAAACAAATAGTTTTCAGCATTATAGTAAATTCTCAGCTCAACATACTAATACATACTAATATTATAAAATAGCCGTGCCCGCGACTTAGTTTTTTCCCAAAAATCTGATTTTTGAGTTAGTTCACTTTAGGACTAGCTATAAGCGTGCGATATCATGATGGAAAAAAAAAAATATTTTTTCTTTGTTTTCGTACGCATGCGCGCTACTAGGCAAGTTAACAGTATAGGGTGGTATCGACAGTTCCAGAAGCTGATTTGACAAAGAAAGTGTAGGTTATTATTCTAAGATCAACAACATTTCGGGCCACGTGCCGCCGTGGGCGTCATCCGCCCTAAATCCAATCAATAGTGGCCGTTACAACAAAGAGCACCGGGTTACCGAATAACGCGATATTTGCGAACCACTTTTGTTTTCGTAAACACCTATTGATGAGTCTATTATTTGAAAGGTTCACCCTGTACTGTGTTCTCACTTACAATCAGGTATATAAATAAATATATACAGGACTATATGACACACGGACGTCTGTTCCTTAGGTAGACAACTTAATGCCTGTATTATAGGTAACAGCCGCCTGTTATACACAAATATATATTTTTTTAAATATATAACTCTATCAGTCTATGAACCTTCCATTGAAAATCCGGTCAGTATAATTCCACATTACTATTTTATTATTTCCACATATTCCATTTTCCGATCTACATTCCAATTCCACATTATATTTCCACATATTATATACTAGCTGTACCCCACGACTTTGTCCGCGAGTACCACTCTTGTTACTTAAAGGTTTAAAAATAGTTTTTGGATAAGGATTAATATTAGGTATATAAAAAGACCTTCACAAATAATGCATTATTTTAAAACAAATTTGATTAGCATAAAAAAGGTTATACTGAGCTAATTTTAAAAGATAAACATATGCTTTCGCGGACTTTTATTTAGAACTTTTAAAGGGGAACAATTTTGTCATACATGACTTTTGGGAAACTTTAACCATTTACGCATCGCACGCATTGGAATCTCTCAAATGGAAAAATGTACCCCCGATTTTGAAACATTCTTCATTGGTGCTCCGCTCCTATTGGTCTTAGCGTGATGGTATATAGCCTATAGCCTTCCTCGAAGAATGGGCTATTTAACACTGAATGAATTTTTCAAATCGGATCTGTATTTCCTGAGATTAGCGCATTCAAACAAACTAACTCTTCAGCGTTATATTTAGATTCAGGGTAGATCCAGGGTTAGATAACTTGTCCAAAGATTACCCTAAATGTACCCTAATTTAAAATGCCTCTGTATCATTCATGTTATAGTTTTTCTAAATAATTATGTCTGGAATTAAGGTAATTGTTAGATAAATATTTTCGTATTTAAAAATGTATCGCATCAAGATGAACATTCAGAATACGCATAATATAGTTCTGACTTTATAATTAACTAGCTTTGTTCCGCGACTTAATCGTAAAAGTACTTAAAATTGCGAGTGCTCTCTCCTCATTAATCTGGCAATTTCGAGATTTTGTGATAGGTGACCTGGAACTTTCAACTACGCATTTACGGTTTTCAGATTTTTCTTACAGTCATACTTCAAGATGTGGCTTCTTGCCAAATTTCATGATTCTAGGTCAACGGAAAGTACCCTATAGGCTTCGGTTCCCTTTGCAAGTGTAATGTGTCATAAACGGCCATATATTTTGAATAGTTACACTTAGAGAGTTAATTTTTTTACAACTTCAAGGGACCGTAGACCTTAATATTTGGTATTAATTTCAACTTTATATGTTCACGTATTCCTGAGAAAATGGGTCTTGACAGATAGACAGGCAGACGGACGGATAGACGGACAGCGAAGTGATGCCATAGAGGTTCCTTTTATCCCTTTTGGTTCGAAACCGTAAAAAGTAATAAAATGTCTTTAATGAAAATTAAAAAGGCACGTAATGAAAGTTTATCTCACAAAGTTTACCATATTAAACAGCTGTCGTAGTATGCGTTGATTTACATAAGCACTTGACGGACTACTTCGAGATCGGTAATATGTCGTACGAGCTTTCTTGTGGCACGGATATTAAGTACATTCATACATAAACAAAGGGAAGTCGGCCATTAACTAAAATATCAATGGGAATTCAGTCACTTTTACTTTCCTACGAGATATAGGAAACGTTAGTTCCCAGATTAACGAGAAGACATGACCCACACGACTACATGGAATGAGTTCTAAAATACCGCCACACATCCAAATCTAAAACAATTTAGTATAATTAATTATAGAAATTCGTCTTACAAATACACCAAACACAATAGATCAGTATTTAAAATAATCTCAATGGATTACTTTGAATACGTAAAAACTCTTCTTACATTTATCAAATGTGTTAAGTTTAAGTTCTAGAAAACTGAAAAAGAGGATAGAATGGACATAATTATGCAACATATAAAAGAAAAGTATTACAAAAAACAAAAGAAAAAAAAATATTTTTTGTTTTTTATTTTTCGCGATATTTGAAAGTACCTTTTTTATTACAATTTCCAATAAAGAAGGGCTCTATAAACAATCATTAGTAATTGATAACTGTAAGTTTACTTAGTTATTAAATAAATAAAAAAAACGAAACACGTACCCGGAATGATATCTCCAAATTTTCACCGCCCCACAAGTTCATACCGGAATCGTATTTGCCAATTTTATTAAAGTACTCTCGGTATATAGCAAATAACCCGCCCGCCATCGTCGGTGATTTTATGGGCTTCACGAAGTCTTCGTCGTCTGCAACAATGTATCATGTATTTACTTAAACATACATTTTTTCTTATACGTATTAAGATCAGTTATTTCGTTTTGTATTTCCGGCAAACTTTCTTATTCATATTCAATATAAAGTTACACAAAAAGTTATTGAACCATCTTATCAACAGAAAATATTACTATCTCAAGGAATTCAATTATGCTGTGTTATTTTATTGTGTACTAGCTGTGCCCGCGGCTTCCTCCTTCGTGAGGTAAAAAAATAAATGTAATCAAACTCAGCTTGATGATATATAGCCTATAGCCTTTATCGATAAATGACTTTCTAACACTGAAAAAAATTTTCAAATCGGACCAGTAGTTCCTAAGATTGGCGCGTTCAAGTGCACAGACAAACAACCTCGTCACCTTTATATATTAGTATACATTGCGGAACGGCAATTCCTTAAAAAAAACGATAATAGCCTATGTGACTCGTCATATTGCCAGCAACCACTGATTGAAACTCCTTCCTGTTAAAAAAAATCATAATTATGTTTTTAATGATTACTAGCTGTTTCCCGCAATTTCGTCCGCGTGTACTGCTCTTATTACTTAAAGGTAAAGAATAGTTTTTGGATGAGGATTAATATTGTTTGTTTATAAAGAGACTACAGCCTTCCTCGATAAATGACCTATCTAACACTGAAAGAATTTTTCAAATCGAACATGTACTTCCCGAGATTAGCGCGTTCAAACAAACCAACAATCTCTTCAGTTTTATATATTAGTATAGATATGTACGCGAGCAAAACGGTAACCCAACCGAGAGAATAAACCGGGTATCAAACACAGACCTATGATAATTTAAATTATATAAATATATAATTTAGAATATTCTTCATCAATATCTCCACTCAATTAAACGAACAATAAATAATGTTTGTTAAGATAACCCCTCCTTTGATCTTTGGTAATAATTAATTATATTTCTTTTTATGCGGCGGTGCAATTAAATTATTACTAATAACGTACAACACGGTGTTACAGTGACTCACCCCCGAGCCACGTCCTCTGCAATATAAACTGTGTCTGGTACTAGGCCGGGACAACACTAGATAGAAAGCATGTCATGCCATGCCATAAAATGACGCTGGAAAATTGCTTTCACTTTTGTTAATTCCACTTTACCATTAATTCTATGTTAACTTTGTAAATATGTGTTACACATATAACGATAAATTAAAGAAGATACTGTTACTAAAAATTTGATTATAAAAATAAAATATTGAGTATAAATAAAGGAGTATTCGAAATGGACTATTTACAATAGGGACTATTCATATTGACGTCATTATTACTCGTACGTATCTGAACTCGCCTCAAAAATATCGAATTCATGCAGCTATCAATCATGCCGCAGACATTATAATATTTATATTTCATAGACGCTTTCGTGGGAATAATGCTTTATTTCGATTAAGGACGCATTACTTTGTTTGACAACGTCGTTAATTTTATTGACAGATTTCGGTTGACATTGTTTTTACTACACTTTTTTCTAGGCTGAAACGTTTTCATTTATTCTTACGTTTACATTATAGAGTAATTCCCCCTATAACATAATACTATAATATTGTATTATGCGCATTCGGTGCCCTACAAGCGCGTTGTACGAGACTAATCCTACAACGCGTTTTCCTATAATGTGGAGTAAACTTACCGTGCTATAGGGAGATTACAGTATCTATTTATCTAGACGAAATTGCTTTCGTCAATATGTTTTATATAGTAATATCGGTTTTCCAAGAATTCCTTCGCGTAAAGTTAACCTTCCGAAGACCCCTTAGGCTGTTTCTTGTTTTTTTGTTTGCCGTTTCTTGCAGACGTTTAATAACTGTTTACTACCTCTTTGCCAAATTCTTCTTAGTTTTTCCAGGGCAACTACTATATTATCGCGATCGAAAATGTAGCAACATCAACTTCTCATATGCTCTTAATAACATATAACTCAATAGCTCAACGGTATAAGGTATGGACTGAACTCCGCGAGGTACCCGGTTCAAACCCCACCGCCCTTGGGGTATTGTCGCACACACACACACATACAAGCTTTTAATTTAAGCTTAGTAAAAGGGTAAAAGGGAATATTAGACATACCTTAAAAGTATTCCTAATATTCTATAAAAAAAACTAACACTATCCTAATAACTGAGCAGTTTTGTCGTACATTTTACTGAAAAATTATCAAGCCTAAAGATTTGTGCTTTAACATCATATCTGACACGAGTTACTTGTCTAAAAAAAATTAAGTAGACCCTTGTCTATCTTACTTTATAGTTACGACAAAGAAGACGGGTAACATACCTTCTTTAACTTCTGCGCTCCCGATAACCCGTTAATTTTGTTTTATTGACTTCTGACATTTTCTTTTGACATTTAATCTTTAATTGTGCTAACAATGTATTTTCTTTTTAATGTATTTAAGATAAGAGGAAGTGACGGAATTTTCAATATTGTAAATGTATGTTTCAGTTGATATTTTATTTAGTTAAGGAATTATCTGTAACAAACCCTTATTAAAAATAAGTTTTGTACTATATTCTAATTTAATTATATATTAAGTCACTTTTAGGATAGACTCTATTGCTAGCCGATACACTTTGTCCACGTTGATCCGAGGAATATGTTTAATTTAAGGTATTAGTCGTAAGATTGCAGAGATCGTGGGGGTTCCAAAGATAACGTCGGATAGCAATCGGTCATCTTAACTCGCCCCACACCCTCTGCAATATAAGCGGACCTTGGTACTTAACCGGGATAACGCTAGGAAGAAGAAGAAAAAACTAGACAAAGAACTAGGATCTTTGAAAATATGAATGTCTTATATGATCTCTATCAAATGAATTTTAATGACGTGTTGAATGGATATAAGGACGTTGACCCATTTAAAGACGCTATATTGCGTCCATATAAAAGAAATTGCTTTATAACGCATACGTGATGCGTATAGAATCCCAAAATATCTTAATACTGTTACGAAACTCTATTTTTAACCTCACACCACCTTTTGCGGTGGGTATACGTAAAGAGAGATAAATATTTTCTTAATTAACATTATTAATAATTTTATTATCTTAACATGCACTTGAATCTTAATTGAATAAAAAGAGAATTTTGAAATATTTTCGCATATTTCTTAATTCAGTGAGAAAAATAGATTATGGCATGCATTTATGGCATACATATTTTTTTTAATTAGCCAATAGGCTAATTAAAAAAAATTCTTGATCCATCTCGCTCTTGCCTGGGCCAATTTCATCCACAACTTCCCCGCAAAGGTATCAAAATCGTCGCGCTACCACTTCCTCTTGCATAAATATAAAGTGTGCAAAAATATATAGATATACTAGCTGTAACCTGCGAGTTCGCCCATGAGTGATTTTGTTTTAATTTTTTTCAGCCGAACCCTAATTATTTTATTTAGCTAACAGCAAAATAGCATATGTTATTCTTTGTAAAAGCAGCTATCTACCAGTGAAAGTTTCGTCCAAATCAGTCCTGCCGTTTCGGAGATTACCCGAAACAAATACACGAAAAGACAAAAATGTTTTAACGTGCGTTTTTGCTACAGGTATAGTATATAATATAGTTATATGCAGTTAGTAAAAAATAATAATTTCGATTCCTATTTTATTTTCAAATTCAAATGATACTTTATTCAAGTAGACTTTTACAAGCTCTTTTGAATCGTCAAATATTTTAAAGCTACTACTGATTCCGAAGAGTCGAACCACGAGAAGAACCAGCAAGAAACTCGTTAGCCACTCTTATTAAAATAGTTCTTACAAAAATGAGTTTTTTGACATGATGGTAACCCTAGACGCGCAAGCTTATCAAAACGTAAGAGCAGTAGAGATTGGAGATATCGCACAATGGCCGCTACGGTTGCGCAACGGGAGTGATGAATGGAGAACAGTATCTTTAAGCTCGAATAGGAATATGCGAAAAATAAAAAGAGCGTGTCAAGGCACGCTTATATAGACAGGTTCCGTATTTGATACGCCATTAAGGTATTTGTTAAATAACTTCAAAACTTTTGTCAGATTTCGCTCAAAACAATTATCCTAGTGAGGTTTTAACATGCTCTATCAACACGAAAAATTTCAAGTCTCAACATCTATTAGTTTGAAAATCCTATGGGGGGAAAAAATGTTTTTGCGTCTGTTTTTAGTGCTGCATTTCGAAAGCCACACTAAAGCATATATATACTAGCTCTATACTTACACCCTGCGACTTCGTCCGCGTGAGCTGTTCTTATCATTTAGGGGCTTAAAAATAGTTTAACAACCATTCTCAGACCTACTAAATATGCACAACAATTTTCATAAAAATCGGTCTAGCCTTTCCGGAGAAATTTGGCAACAAATCACTACCTTGTTTGTTCGTGTCACAAGAATTTTATATGCGTATATTAGAATAAGATTAAGAATAAGAAAATATTTATTTGTGGTATCATCACACTGCATACAAAAACATGTAAATATTAAACAATATATATACAATATACACTAAACATTTGAAAACAATCAAAAAAAACAAGCAAACAATAAAAGAAAAACTATAACAACTTTTTATAAAAAGAGAAAAAACAAAAAAAAAAGGAAAAGAAATCAAGTTATAAAAAAAATAATAATAATAAAAAAAATATTATATACACTTCTGTAGATATTCAACTATAAACTTATTTAAATTCATATTATAAATGTATAATATAAAGTTAAATACATTAATATATCGTAATTTATATCATTTATGACAATAAATTATATATTATATATAACAATACATTAAAGCGATTTTCATGCCACAGTAAGGCCGATTGTAGCGGCTAATGACTTTGTAAACCTTAATTCTTACAAATAAACATTATTATTATAATTATCATTATCGTTATCATAGCCTTCTAATGCCGGAGCAAAGTGTTTGTACATATTTGTCCTTGAATATTACAAAGTACTACAAAACTTTGCGCGGGTAAACAAAGTCCCCGGCCACACTACATGATCATTCAAATGAAGCTACGTCTGGCTCCGGCATAAGACAAAGATTTCTGGTAGTACAGTTGTCTATGGACGTCGGTAGTCACTATAAAGTCGCCTGTATGACCCTAAACTTATTAAAAAAACTCACTTTATTTCAAACATCTCTATTAAATATGATAATCAAGCTTGTTATTAAAAATAAATTATACACACAGGCCAATACTCCGAAATCTCATCATTAATATGAATGTCTACCAAAATTACGGTGGGCTATTTGTTTAAGTTAATTTAAAAATATAAGGCTGCTTACAAAAGATGCATACGAGCTAGCCATTACGTTTAAAAACCTTTTCAGTTAATTTTTGAACGTTTAGGAGCGTTAGGACTTTTTAAAAGTAAAAATATCGACTGCGTTTCTAGATTGATTATTTTAAAAACAAAACGACTCAGTATTGTTTACTTATGAATCGAAAAAAGGGGGGATTAGGGTAAATAGATTAGGGGATTAAGTAATATTTAACTCGTCACTGCTCTCTGGATCTGCCTGGTTGTCGGCTGCCACTGACGTGCACCCAGATTTGTTTAAAAAAAAGAACTTATAATGATCCCAAGTCCGTGTGACGGCAGCCTAAGTAAAATACGGATAAAATTACATTGTAAATAATGAACCATATGGTGATCCAAAAGTTAAAAGACCTCAAAATCCAACTGTTGAGTTCAAAAGCAACTCACCTTCCCTAATAGTTCTAAAGTAAGATCTCGCATATACAGGTGTAAAAGACGTACTGCAAACTTTGTGATAATGCTACATTTAATGTCATAAATAAAATCACAAACATCATTCATCTCGGAAACCCTTCGCCAACGACTGCGCGGTCACGCTCCGGCTGACAGCCTGGTCAGTTACCGGCAGCGAGAGGTCGCTTTTATCTATGTGCCTCTGCAGCCATTCTCTAGTGTACTGCAACCCATCTGAAAATGAATGGAAAAAGAAATCACTATTTAGATAAATACAAAGCTATATAAAGACTTATATTCTTTTACAATTAGCAATAACCATAATTAGGTTGAAATCTAGATCATGCTGTGCTAATGTCCTAGTCATTTCTTTTAAAAAGAAAGGGGTAACAAGAGCATTTTAGGCATATCTTAGGCACTATACTGTAAAACCGTGTTTCCCAAATGGTGGGTTGCGACCGTGTCAATAATAGCACGCCACCAGGTCGCGAAAAAAACTTGTGAAACACTTGATATCATGATTTTTAAAAAGGTCCATTGTTGCAATGCAGCAATGGACCTTTTTATAGATATATAGATATTCTATATATTTGTATGAGTTATTTTTTTTGTGTAATGGCTGATTCCCACACCATGTGGGATACACAGTAAAGGAGAAGATTTGTAAGAATTATTATTTTTTAAATCATTGTATGTCAATGAAAACTCAATGCCTATTCATATTTAACTTGCAGGCTAGTGCAGGGCTTCCCAAAGACTAATATATGCATAAAAATTTTAATGGAGTACAGAGAAAATGTGTATGGTCACAATGAAATTTTGTAAAAATAACCTTGATAGGCATTGAAAAAGGGTATGGGAAACGCTGCTGCATAAGATTCCATAGAGTCAAGTGCATACCCAATGCAAGCCCTACCCTGAATAAATTATTCATATTTACCCTCCGAGATCTTCAGCATTTCATCAAACTTTGTCCTTTCGTATTGAACACTCTCCTGCTGTACGTGGGGTCGGATCATCGCTATCAAAGTGTTTGCCAAATCTAACTTCAGAACCTCCAATGTCTCTAGAATAGTCCTGAAGATATCCACCTGTAAATATATGTTATTGGGAATCTTTAGATTATGGTTTAAGCATCGTTATTCAATAAGGAAGAAAGTTTAAGATATTATTAATTTAAACTAAAACAAACAAAGAATTTGTTAACCCTGTATGAATGCTTACTTAAAAGTCCTTCAAACAAAAAATGCAGTTTAGGACATTCACCTTAAGGTCGATTTAAGCAATTGAATTATGATTCATAAACAGGTGATTCAAACAAAACTCAACAAAGATTACTTGAGTCATATACATAATTTTATACAGTTAAAAGATTTCTTGTTGTGCTCAAAAACTGTTGAACATCATGCGGTTTTCACAAATAGATAGAGTGAAAAGCCGCGAATTTCAATGATTTGTAACGTTATGTCGTAAAAAAACGTATTCTTGTGCGCTTACACTACGCTGTGTATGAGAAACTAAACTACTTTGCTTTTATCCGCGAATGAATACGAGGGAAAATCGGTGTAATGCTGCAACCCGAAAGCGGTTCGCAAAAATTACAACTACTAACTTATGAAAGGGCAACGTCTTAGGTGCCAGATTCATTTCTTTATGTAGATAGTACAAATATTTTGCTAAGTCCTGTGGATTTTGGGTTGAATACATTACATTTGGTTCAACTATGCCCATCCTCATCATATTTACTCTAGATCGGCTTATAGATCTTCAAAAAGGACCTCCTCAAGAAGGACTCCAACACATGTGCAACGAGTCACTTACTTCAGCCTTCGACCATCCTCTTATGTGTCTGGACCAGTCTGATCCACTTAAGCTCCTCAATCCCAATTCTTTTACGCGAAGTGGAGCTCTATTTGTTTGAAGATCGACTAGGTTCTAATGAAGTCGAAGACAACGGTCCTGAATTAGTTAGGAAGGTCTGCGAGCTCGCCGGCAGAGCTATGGTATCCAAACAGCATTTTTCCAGGTCGATGGGATTAATATGTAGCGTCCCCCGTGTAGGAGACACTAGTTATAGCTAGAAAATTGGTGCTGTAAATTTTTTCACCCGGACAAAGACAAAAGCATAGTAAAATGAAAAAACATTCCCAACCTCACTTCTCCATGCGTTTAGGTACATGGAATGTTCGGACAATGCGAACAGGTCTCCCGGAGTCCTGCGGAGGCTCAGGTAGCGCACAAGACCTGCGCAAAACTTCTGTTATCGACACTGAGTTAACAAGACTTAAAGTTGCAGTTTCGGCTCTCCAAGAAACTAGGCTACCTGATACGGGCTCCATAAAGGAAGCCCACTATACGTTCTTCTGGGTAGGTAAAGATCAGAAAGATAACCGTGAGCATGGTGTAGGTTTCGCTGTGCGTAACGACCTTTTAACGTCTATTGAAACGCCTCAAGGTGTAACAGAACGCATTATGGTACTTCGTCTATCAAGTAACTGCGGTTATATAACCTTGATATCCGTATATGCACCAACACTCGCTTCTAGTCGAGAGGTCAAAGATCGTTTCTACGCTCAATTAACAGAAACCTTGCGCGCGGTGCCTGCTGGTGATCACCTCTACATCTTAGGTGATTTGAATGCTAGGGTCGGCCAAGACAACGTCGCTTGGCCAGACTGCCTCGGTAACCACGGTGTCGGAAAACTGAACGATAACGGTCAGCGCCTGCTAGAGTTCTGTTCAGATCATCGGCTTTGCGTTACCAATACCTACTTTAGAGGCAAACATATACACAAAGTCTCGTGGAAGCACCCACGGTCAGGACATTGGCACCAATTGGATCTGATCTTATCTCGGAAAAAAGATCTTCGCTCTGTCCTCCACACACGTGCTTATCAAAGCGCTGAGTGTGACACTGACCACTCACTTGTATTGACGAAGATCGCTTTGATTCACAAAAGAATTCACACCTCTAAACTTTCCGGGAGAAAGAGAATCGATGTTGCTCAGACCAGAAATAGCAAAAAGGTCGAACTCTATTGTGACCTGGTACACTCGGAAACCTCATCTTGGGGCCAAAACGTATCACTTCAAGAAGAGTGGGAACGTGTCAGGAAAATTCTATCGGAAACTGCCGGCGAAGCTTTCGGGTATCTGAAAGCGAAGACTAAAGACTGGTTCTCATTAAACTTTGAACATATACAGCCTTTGCTTGACTCCAAACGACTAGCTGCTCTAAGCTACCGTATGGATCCATCACAAGCTACTCTAAGTGAACTCGGAAGAGCCAAGTCAGCATTACAACGCAGCTCTCGTTTCTTTGCTAACAAGTATTGGCGGGAACTTTCTCATTTCATTCAAAGTTGTGCTGATTCTGGTAATTTCCACGGTGTTTACTCCGGTATCAAACAGGCTCTAGGACCTGTTCCAAAAAAGACTGCTCTGCTCAAGGAACCCGATGGTACAGTCATTACGGACAATAAACGTCAATTACAGAGATGGGTTCAACACTACACTGGTCTCTACTCAAAGCCAATCAACATAAAACCAGAAGCTTTGAGCGCAATTCCCAAACTTGACACCTGGTATGAGTTGGATGACGAGCCGTCAATTGAGGAGCTACAAAATGCCATAAAGCAAGTTAAGTGCGGTAAGAGTCCTGGTGGAGATAGTATATATCCCGAGATGCTCAAACTCCAATTTATTGCGCCACTCATGTACAGTCTCTTACTAAAATGCTGGTCCGAGGGCAAGGTACCTCAGGATATGCGTAATTCTACCATTGTCAACCTCTATAAAGGGAAAGGCGACCGCGGCGATTGCAATTCATATCGCGGCATATCCCTTTTAAGCGTCGCTGGCAAGCTGATAGGGCGCGTCATTCTCAGCAAATTACAACGCCTCGCTAACCGCATCTATCCTGAGGCACAATCTGGATTCCGGGCCGGGCGTTCAACTACCGACTTGATTTTTACATACGCCAGATACAAGAGAAATGCAGAGAGCAGCAAACCCCCCTCTATATCGCATTTATAGACCTTAACAAGGCCTTCGACACCGTTAGCAGAGAGGGTTTGTATGAAGCACTCGAGGTAATCGGATGCCCACCTAAACTCCTCAGTCTCATCACATCATTTCACGAGGAAATGAAAGGATGTGTAGTCTCTGATGGAAACATGTCGGACCCTTTTGTAGTGCACAGAGGCGTGCGACAGGGTTGCGTATTAGCTCCCACTTTGTTTGGTATCTTCTTTTCGTTATTATTAAAAGCCGCGTTTGGAGACAGCAAGCAAGGTGTACATCTCCACACAAGAGCAGACGGGAAACTCTACAACATTTCTCTCCTAAGATCGAAGCGCAACCGCGAAGACCTTTACGCTCATAGTCTCCTGTTCGCTGACGACGCGGCCTTCATTGCAACCTAATTAATATGTCACTAATAAAACACATGATCTAATATAAAAATATTCTCGGGTCAGAGTAGAGTTTGTTACCAAACTCCTCTGAAACGATTTGACTCATTCTTATTATTAGAATTAGTGGTTAATATTAACCACTCCTTCTACGCTGATAACTTCTACGCTACCCCACCAAATGGAGCGACGATTTGCGAAGAGGGGCAAGCACAAAGATCGGTCAAATTCATGTCGCCTTAGAAAAGTCCTACATATAGATATAGCATATAGATATAGATATTATAAAAATGATTTGCTAAAGATGATATAAGAGGTACAAATGTGTAAATAAAAATTTAATTAACCGTAGCTACATTTTAGAAATACAACGTTATCAAATGCTTGCAGACAACCTTTAGTGCCGTTGATATAGAATTTATTCATGCGAGGTGCCACAACTTATACTGTATAGTTAATTAATTCTAGATAGCAATGCAGCCTTACAACGTCGCATTCATAAAATAGTACGTTGAATTTTTAAGTATCAACGTTGTACTGCGAACGTCTTATCACTTCGTATATTAGGTTTTTATAGATTTCAAACTAAGTCTTCTTTATTACTTAGAAAACACTTTACAATGAGGTTACTAAAGTCAATTTAGATGACTCTTTGTATTTATATACTAAAAGGGTCTGCGTCACCTATCCGCTGTCATATATTATGTACTAACGCACGAAGATCACCAGGAAGTTTGCTAAAACGTTTTCGGTTTTTTTTTTAAATTTCGAATTAAATGTTGTTATACGTGCTTAAATCGTATTTCAAAATAACAAAGCAGAAGGCCTTGGTTGGTATTACTGAAATTTAATATATTTTCTTTCTTGGCTGAAATTATATATAGACTTTTATTTTCTTTTGTTATGATTACTAAAATTACTTCGGGTGTTCTTAATAAGAGGGCTATTGGATTTCCTCTCCACCTAAGCGTTAAGTTTGTGGGAGGGCGTGAAAATAAGCCACCAGGATCGTTTCTAGAACCTCCTAAGGTCGATTATCAAAAAGCTGATATCTTCGTCGGCGAAATGTATTTCATGTAATTTAAGCAAGTGGTTTTGCGGAAAAGCTTATTAAAGTCGGCAAAAGGATATAAGGATATAAAATCACGTAACGACCCAAGCACGGAAATAACTACTAACGACAACCAAAGAAAAACTATAAGCAACTGCTCGAAATAAGCACAACTACGTGAAACAACAAGGGCAACTATATATGACTTATATAGGTCGCTACATTATGAAATGTCGCTCCGATACGAACGGGTGAGCTGAAGGCGGTTTTATGATAAATAGAACCGAATATTTTCGAGCAAGACCAAAGTGTGAATATCCTATTCACACTATTAAGTTAAATGTGGAAGTGGTACGCTATAAAAGTATTTGTTAAACTTATTACAAAAATAGAAGCAGAAAATTTATCATGTGAAACCAGACTTGTTTCATATGACTGTAATTGTCACCGTTCCTAAAGTTACTGTAGCGTACTTACAAGAGCAGCTTAGAAGTTAGTTAGAGAGGACAGAGCAAAACTGTAAGGGTTCTTCGTACGGAATCCTAAAAGGAAACCTTGTACGTGATCAGACGGTTAACGTAACTTCGAGTGAACCATGTACAAACATATAGAAGACTAGCTGTATCTCGCGACTTCGTCCGTGTGTGCCACTCTTATCACTTAGGGGCTTAAAAATAGTTTTTGCGTAAGGAATAATATTATGTTTAGTAAATAATGCATTATTTTAGAACAGATTTGGTTAGCATAAAAAAGGTATGATAGACATATGCTGCCGCTTTTATTTAGATCTTTTAAAGGGAAACAATTTTTTCATACATGACTTTTGCGAAACTTTGACCATTTACGCAACGCACGCAGCGGAAACTCTCAAATGGGAAAAAGAGCCCCCGAATTTGAAACATTCTTTATTGGTGCTCCGCTTCTATAGGCCTTAGTGTGATGACATATAGCCTATAGCGTTCCTAGATAAATGAGCTATCTAACACTGAAAAAATTTTTAAATCGGATATGTATTTCCTGAGATTAGCGCGTTCAAACAAATAAACAAACACTTCAGCTTTATATATTAGTATAGATTGTATGTATAATTTAATTATAATGTTATTACAAGATTTTCATTTTATTTTTCAGGTTTATCGAGACCATGTATTTTTCTTAAAACAATAGTGACGAGTGAGCATTCTTTATATGTCATGTGTTTATATTTTTTAAATTGCTACTATATCTCCATTCTGATATCGCGACTTGTTATAGGGATTCTTAAATTTATTATGAATATTGATCCGTTTTGTTGTAAACTTGTCTCCGATGTTCGTAGCTGGTAAAAGGCCCTACGTCAGTTGCATTACCTCAAGCGTGAACGATAGGATTAATTTAGACATCGCAAGTTGGCCCTTTCATATGCCCGATATCGACCTCTCCAGAGTAAGCATCCATTTTAAGGCTGTGAAGATTTGGGGCATGGTTAGATATAAAAGCGGTATTGGTAAACAAACTTTTAATAATCAGAAAGTCAAGTCAGTTTCTTTTAATGTCTTAAATATTAACAGTTGCAACGTATATAAAACATCATCATCATCATAAAACATATATGGTAGGTAGGTAGTAAAAAATCTATATTTATATATAAAGCTGATGAGTTTCTTTGTTTGCTTGAACGCAGTAATCTCAGGAACTACTGGTCCGATTTGAAAATATCTTTCAGTTTTTTCTACTTAATCGATATCTTCAATGATGAAGGTCATGCCTGTTCTGATATGCCTTAACGGAGAGGTAAACCAGCTGCTTCCATGCCACTCGGTCTTCGGCACGTAGGCAGTTGGAATATTTAGTCCCAGGATGTTCCTAATTTGGTCAGACCAGCGTGTAGGGGACCGCCCCTCTTGCCCGCACCCCTTCCCTACTACAACCAGTTTAGCCAAATTTTCTAGACTACACTAGGTTCTACAGACACAACTGTTTTAATTATATAAAACTTGTGCTCATAATAATGAACACAAAAAAAAAATATTATCCCATTTGGCACAGTTATAAATTTGTTTTGTCTCTTTATGAACATTCTTATCTATGGTATGGCAATGAGTTTAAGCATTCTAGAATAAGTTACATAAAATGTCAATATAAAACCAAATGTCAATATAATACCAGTAATTATAAAAAGATTTTGTCTAAGATAAATTAATTTTGAAATCTAAATCTAGCCAGGGTCTCAGTAATGTAAAATAATGACAGTTATATTTATTATTTTCAACAGTGGATAGTGTCCGGTTCAGAGGACAATCTTGTATACATATGGAATTTACAATCCAAAGAAATTGTGCAACGACTGGCAGGACATACAGACACGGTTCTTTGTACGGCGTGTCACCCCACCGAAAATATCATCGCCTCAGCTGCACTGGAAAATGATAAGACTATAAAGCTTTGGAAGAGTGATACGTAATAATGAAAAATGGTAACATTTTTTTGCATACTTTTGTACTTGTACTATGGTCTGTTTCACAATAATTCTATCTAGTGTTAACTGGTCTAGTCCTTTTCAATTGCAGAGGATGTTGCTGTGGGACAAGTTACGACTAATGATTGCCGTCTGATGTCATCCCCGGAATTCCCACAATCCTATGACTAATATCACTCAGTATATGGTATTAACACTAAACACAGGTTTTATACATGATTATTAAATCATGTATAAAACCTGTAACTGTGTGTATGTGAAACGAAAGATGAAGGTCACTAATAGTTTTTATATGAATAATGTTATGTAAATATAATATTGCGTTAATATTAATGACAGCTAAACATAATTTATACATTTCATAATTATTTTTTTTTAAGACGGCTACATAATAATTTGAAACTTTTCATTTCAGGAAACGCACAGTGATCTTATAGTTGTGGCTCCATTGAGAGCCTGGCCCTTGGCTTGTGAAAAGTTATACATCAGTTTTACTAGTTTATGAGTAACGGACAAAACATTCATTCTAATACAATCGTGCCCAATTTAACTAAAAAGTTTTATCATTGAGCCTCTTTCTAAATGCTCGCTATTGTTGAATAAGAATAAAAACTTTTATTAGTTAGCAAGGACAATATAATGCATACTAAATAGGTTCACTATGGACTGGGCATAACAGTTGTGTTAGCGATGGGTCGTTGACGGTTTTTTGGTTAACAGATGTTAACATTAATTTTTTTTAATGAACTAATTGATATTTTTCATCTAGTTAATGTTCGACGTTAATATAAGTTTCATTAATATTACCATTCAGTGTAGAGTCGATTGTAAGCAACTTATAAATAAAGTCCTATTACATACAGCTACTACTGCATATTCAAGTTATTTGGCAGTCATATTTACTTATTAAATATTTATTTAAAGTTCATTCAAACATCGACGCAAGAAACTAATACATTGGCTGTGTAAGTAATAAAGTTATTCTCACCATAAGTACAAGGAGTTTTTGTTAGTTGGCGTTTTCGGAGGTAGCCGAATTAAACAGGTCGAATTCTAAAATTCATTAATTGACTGAATTCATCTTGCTGACTCTTTGATGAATGATGACACATTATGTTAGAAGACTAACGGCTGTACAAAGCAGTTGGTCGATTTAACGCCCATCGCTAATTATGTTATGGATGTGTGCATTTTCATTTGTAAGATAATACATATTTTTGTAAGAGATGTGTAAATGAATGAGGATTTGAAATGTTTAAGCCATTATATTTTAGTTTATATTTAATTATTAAGGCTAAGGCTGCTTAATAATAAACTTGTTGGATGCAAATAAAAAATTTAGTAGTTATGGTGTGTTTTTCTTATGAGTTTCCTGAACAGTTTCCCATCACATTAATAAACCGTATTATTTATATCTTGATTATAAACTTTTTGATCCACAGAAGCTAAGCTTCTCCAGTTGTGTCACTAAATTGCCCATAGTTTTGAAAATCTTTAAATGATCTTTACAAAATGTGAAGCTGGCGTCCCTTAAAGAATAATTTCAATGAACACTTGTTTGATCATGTGGTGTAGCCGGGGATTTTGTGTAGTTGTGCAGTTTTGTAGTCTTATTTGCAAAAATTTGACACTTGATCATTGAGTGTAGCCGTGGACTGTTGAGTATGGGTTCTTAAGTTTTTACAAACTTAAGAACCCATACTCAACTTGCACTTCCATGTGGTGTCGCTTTTTAAAATATTGATGTCATTTTTCCATATTTTTTAATAGATGGCACCTAGCATAAAGAGTTGCGAAAAACTGGAAAAAAGTAATTAAGTTCGCTTTGAAAAATCAAGTAATATTATGTTATTAGATATTGTTAGGAGATTATTATAAAATGTAACCAAATTTACTTATATAACATAAATTTTATTCAAATAACGATCGTTATTGAATAAAATTTACGAATTTGAAACCTGAGCTAAAGAAAACCAAATGCGGTCACTGGAGTATTAAGAAATTTGTCGGCCATAATTTTATACGGGGTCCTATTACTGAAGCTAAACAAGGAAAATTAGGTCAGTAAGCTCGCGGGATATTAGAGGAACTTATATCCAATAGATATAGAAAGATTCAGTTTTGCGGTAATTATTCTTTCTTTCAACTCCGCAGTAATATCATTAATCATTATACAGTATATATACTTGCTTAAGGGAATAACTAATGCCTCGTGCATTGTTTATTTTGGTTATGTTACGTTATAATTAACACGAGTCACTACAGTTTAGATATAAATTAATTGTGTAATCCAGAAATATGATGACCAACACGCGTGTCATTGTAAAATTTGCGTTGTTCGAGCGGCTACACTATTGACTTTATGAAAAAAAGATACAAGTTATGGGTAATTGTCTCTAGTTCCATTTTGTATGTAACTGTTTTTATCGTGAAATGAATCGGAAAGGAGATATTGTCAAAAAACTGCCTGTAGGCGCCATTTGCCAATATGGCGGCGCGAGGGGCAGAAAAAGAAATGCGAGCTGGCAAAGTCGTTATTCGGAAAGAGCACATCAAACTATATAAAATTGCTAATTTTCTAAACTTCTGGAAAACTTTCTAGTTAATCCCCCTTGTTTTACGAACCAAATGATTGGACTATTTGCACATCATTTAAAATAAATACTTACAATATTTATTTGCATAATACTATATGTCACGGGCAACTAGCTTAATCAACCGTTCAATCAGCAGCCTTGCCTCTTTATTAAACGACACCGGTCAACTAACTTCCTGAAAGATATTCAGCCGTAATTGCAACAAATTGTTTTATCACCCGTCTTTACTTTTTTGTATTTTTTTGTTTTAACATTGAAAAGGCTAGGCAAGTTTTATAAAATGGCTGAATATCATTCCAGAAGTTGAACCAGAAGTTGAATGATCATTCAAAAGTATATATATATATATATAATTATTTGGCAGAAGTATACTATAATATACATTATTCAGATTTTTTTAATTAAAATATATGCGAATTTATGAGTTACTCGTATAGTTAATTACGTTAATTCCGTATAGTTTTATAGAGCTTTTAAGAGACGCCTCGCTTACCTGCTAAAATTCATAGCTTCGGGTAATTAAGAAGATTATTCAAAGAGATTACTTAAGTATTTATAAAATTTCGTAAAGGGCAATTCAATTTTATAATTTTTAGTATCATGAAGCCATTAATTACTTTGAACAATATTTCACTTTTTTTAAAGGGCTCGTGAGATGACTATATATATTTTTATTTATTTTATTTTATAAGAAAGACCGGTACATTAAGTTAACTTAATACTAACAAAAATCATTAGAACCCATTATTATGTCTCCACATGTAGTTATAATTTAAGCCTTCTCGACATATTAAGGCAAAAATTTACACAAATCATTTGTAACAGTAATTTTATTAAGTATGATGAAATATAAAAAAGGCCTCATTCAATTTGTTCCTCAATGTTCACACGCCGCGGCCGTCCCCGTCGTTAAAAATGTCAATACTGTATTTTTTTATTTAAGTTATCATAACTTTTTTTCACGTTCCCTTTTACAGGTTTTTATTTTGTGGACAGAATTTATATTACGTATAGACAAAGACCAAAGTTATTTCTTAGTGTAAGGCGCATATAATTTTACATAAGCTTTCTTGTTAGAACGTTTACCGTTTTCTTTCTCGCCATCAAGCGCTTCCCTTGTAGAAACATTTCTCAGTTCGAAATCTTCCAATTAATCTGACTTCTTTAGTTAAAGAATTTATATGATAAAAAAATACTGGTTACATTTATACACAAAGTAATTAATTGAAGAATTCAATTATTTGAAGAACACTTTTTAAATTATAAACTCTGAAAAAGTCTTACAAAGTCTGGAAACCTCTTTATGAAGTTAGGCTACAAAATCTGTAAAGTAATCAAGAATCGTAATCAGGGCCTATATAATCAGACGTAAATAAGACTACGAACTGTGAACAATATACATATAACGATATATATATTGTTCACAGTTCGTAGTGCAAAACAAAAGTGGTACTCCCATATAAATGATAAGGACGTCATAAACGTTCGGTTTACGATCACTAATGGAATGGCTGATTTA